>PVIR01010259.1:0-50604 GCA_004026965.1 Petromus typicus
AGTAGAATCAACTATTTTAAATAAATTAGGAGTTAGGAGTCAGAAATTAAAGATGATTGAGTCAGCAGAACAAGAACTAGTTTTAGAATCTGAAGAAGTGAATCAATGCTGTGTATTTATTCATAGAGATACAACATTCACTGACAGTATTTCAAATCCCTAGTCCATCAGAAAATAGTTGCTTCATTTCATCTCATAAGAATTTGCAAATGACTCTACTAATGTAAAATATCTCTTGGTATTTTGAACTTATCTAACTACATATAGAAAATTCATGTCTGTTTTTTATTGAAATTTTTTACTTGAGATGATAGATTTGTTTCATTAGCTAGCTATACACTGACAATATACTATCTAGTAAAAGAAATCAAGCCTTATTTATGATTTACATTTTTTGATTTTGAGACAGGGTCTTGTTTTATAGTTCAGGCTAGCCCTGAGCTCAGCCTTGAACTCACAGCAGTCCTCCTGTCTTTGCCTCCCAAGTGCTGGGATTACAGGCATGAGCCACTATACCTGACACTGTTATGTGGTACTGATTGCTGATCGGCCTGAGTTTCTACACGAGGAATTGTATATAGTTACTGGGAAGGATTGAACCCGGGTTCTTGCACTTGCAAGGCAGGAGCCAGAACCACTGAGATAAATCCCTGGCCCATTTTACTTTAATTCACTAGATAGTTTTATGCTTGTATACAATCAATTACATTTAAGATTTATAATATCCAACACATAGTACATCTGACATACAATAACAGATAACATTTATAAATATCACCATTTTATATGTAGTGCAGAGTTAAATATGATGTAACATAAATAAAAGTTAGAATACACAGTCCTTTGAATTCCAAGTTCAGGCTATTTGAGAGTCTAAAGAGGAGAAGTGATCAAAATATAGAGTGAATGTTTCACTTTTAAAAATCATTAAATAAAAGACACATTGTAGTTTATACCTTTCAAAATATTTCCCCTCATCTAAAATACACTCATTTCATCATGCTTGCACCTTTAGGCAGCAGTTCCATGTCTTTTTTCATGAGTAGTTGAGAGATATAATAAAAATATAGTGACTGCTGCTATTTAGTGCCAAGGATCAGAAGAAGAGGCTTGTAAAAATAATATGTACTCTTGTGCCGGGGATTTAGCTCAGTGGTTCCAGGGTCTGCCTTACAAGCACAGGGGCCCTGGTTTGATCCCTGGTAATCATATGCAACAATGCTGGGTGTGGAGACTCATGCTCACCAGCAAGCAGAACCATATACCACAGTGATGGGCATAGTGGCTCACATCTATAATTGCAGCACTCAGTATGCAGAGACAGGAGGATTTCTGTGTGTTCCAGGCTGAGTTCAGGACCAGTCTGAGCTACAAAGTGAGGTACTGTCTCAAAAAAAAAAAAAAAAATATATATATATATATATATATAATACTATATATAATAAATATATAATAAATATAGTATATCTTTAGTATACTATATATATTAAATATGTGTCTGTGTGTGTGTGTGGTGTGTTGTTAACTACTGTATTCACAAAATCTAGCACCATCCCACTTCTGATTTTTTTCCAAAGTTAAAATAACCATGAAAAATAAATATTTTGAACTGATTCATGATATTGGGTCATTGAAACAGCTTAACTAAAGACACTCATTAAAAATAATTTCCCAAATGCTTTGGAAAGTGCTGAGAGTAATGGAATAAGTATGTGTGGAAATCAGTGTGGCGATTCCTCAAAAAGCTAGGATTAAAGGTCCCATTTGACCCTGCTATTTCCCTGGTAGGTATATACATCAAAGAATTAAAAGATTCATATCATAGCGAAATATGTGCATCCATATTCATAGCAGCTCAATTTGTGATAGCTAAATTTTGGAAATAGCCCAAATGCCTATCAACTGCAGACTATATAAAGAAGATGTGTTTTTTTAATAAATAAAATGGAATATGACTGAGCTACAGAAAATGATAAATTAGAGACATTTATACTTAGATAGATGTACCTTGAGGTTACTCTAATAAGTGAAATAGGAAACAAATGTGTGTATAACATATTATTTCTCTACTATGAGAAACTGGAGGTGTAAATGAAGTGCAGAATGTATGATAGGTATTGTCAAATAGTAAGAACATGTTCAAAGGAAAGAGCAAAGGGGGCAGGGGAAAGTAAAGAAGGGAAAAATGTATGATGGTGAAAGCGAAGGAAACAAAGCTTATACATATATGGAGAGGTTGCAGGCAGGTAGGGGAATGGGAAAATTAAAATCAAGATATATTATGTACATATACAAATTCTTAATGTTGAATGTGATTATAATATGTATATAAAAATGTATGAATAAACTAAAAGAAAAGGCCAAAGTGAAGGGGAGTATTTTGAGGTCTGTGAATGGCAATTTGTCTTTAACAGTAATACATTTTTAAAATATTGATCATTAACTATTTTGTAATATTTTGTGCATAATTTTATTTTATTACATGATGTTCAGCCTGTGCTAAGTTCAGAATGTTTGTCCTCCCTCTTCCCCAAATTTGTAGGGTGAAACCTACTCCTTAATGAAGTGTTATAAGGAGATTAAGCCTCTGGGAAGTGATTATGCATCCTCATGGAAGGTCTGACAGATACATTCCAAGTTCTATGTACAGCAACTAAAGATTTGTAAGGCAAATACTCAAGGACGAAGGCAAGCAGCTATATTTATTGAAGTCAGTAACAGAAATGATCCTGGATTGATGGAGCTCACTATGTATCAGGCAGACAAATCTGGCCCTTGGGTTCAAGAACAAGAGCAATAAAAGGGTGTCATGTGCTTTGGTTTGTCATTATATAGAATGACTTAGGTTGGTGGCCAAACTAACATGTTTAGAATGGAGTGATGAGAGGAGATCGTCCTAGAGTACCGCCCGTGCTCCCATGCTCAGGTTGGTAGAGCAGAATGAATGCCTCAATCTCCAATATTCTACCTGCACTGTAGAGAATAATTAGGTCATGAAGACTCCACCCATATGAATAGGATTAATGTTTTTATAAAAGAGGCCTAACAGATCTTTACTCCTCCAATGAGTGAAGATGCACCAACATGGTGCATCTAGGAAGCTGAGTTGCAGCCCTGACCAGATATGGAATCTGATGACACCTTGATCTTGGATTTCATGATCTCCAGAACATGACCAATATATTTTTATTGTTTATATATTACCCAATCTAAATTATTTTGTTACAGCACCCTCAAGACACTAAGACAGTCTATACTTGGGATAATTTATTAGTTTCTAGTTGTCACACTAATAAAGTCATCTCAAGTCTGTGAAAAGAGTATATAAACAGAAAGAGTACCTCTGGACATGAGAGTTACTATGTGAAGAAGGATTATGTGTTAGTTTTAAATGATAGAGGATACAACGAGGACCAGAGTGCATAGGAGGTATGAAAAGCAAGAATTTATCCTACTTTACCAGGAATTCTTTTCTTATTACATTTCTATTAAGAATGGAGTTATTTGCACTTGTCAGGTAGCTGATGGCACACTGATGTCACTTTTGCTTGCAAGGAGCATCCTTATTCGTTTATCTATTTATATGTCTTATTCTTCAGGTATTGATTTTAATCTTTTAATGTAGAAGTCTACTTGTAACTTATTTTTTACTTGTGTATTTTTATTTACATAAGCAATATTTTGATGTAAACCTCGTTATCATCTTCACATATATTTCAAATACTATGGATGGTTCATGTCTATTTTGTCACTTCCAAATTCCCACAATATATGTCTAACACATTTGACCTAGAAAATGTTGCAGTGAAAAGCATTTCCACCATCTGTGACTGTTGCCACCATAGAAACACTGCAGAGAATATCTTTAGGCATGCCCCCATAGTGCTTTTGAGAAGGCCCAAATTCTACATCCCTTAGTACACCTACATATGGTTTGACTCAATAGCTTCACATTGCCTCATAGAATGGCTCCTTCCACCAATAGTGTGGCAGTCATCTTGGGGTCTAAAGATGAATGAATTATTTTCTGAAAAAAAGCCAGATAGTAAATATTTAGGCTTTGCAGTCAAATAAGATTTTGTCTTTATATTTTCCTCTTCTGTTAATCACACACCAAAAATGTAGGCTATAAATTTATCTTGTAGGCTATAAATTTAGCCTTCATGTAATCTTTGGGCCATCTACAAACAGTATCTAGCTTTCTATCATACCAACAGATAACAGATAATTCACCTAATTTTAGTCAGTATAATGAATATCCAGTGTTAACTCCTCATTTCAAGTTAATTTTTATTAATTAGTTAAATCACTTTATCACTTATTTCTTAACATTTGGACTTATTCATCAGTAAAGTTCTTATAGGTTTTTTTTTTTAGTTTTCTAATATGATTTGTATAGTTTTTTGTTCCTTCTTAATGGTTTCTGTTATACTAGGTAATAAGATATTCTCAGTTTTAGGCACTTTCAGGACCTTTTTCTAGTTTTCTATTCATTAGCATTATCTATGATGTTTTTCAGTGACCAAAAGTATTTGACTTTGATTTGTTTTGAGAACTTCCTTATAGCTTCAGTTATAAACAGATAACATCAACCAGGACAGCAGTGAGTCTCTGAGTAATGAAGTGTTTCTTTTAGGGCTAAATGATCATTTGACAAAAATACTGCATTACAGTATTTCAAACACTGAGTAGTATGTGAGCAAGACTGACAATATTCACTTTGGAGATTATGTGATATATTGAGTATATTGAGAACAATACTTCAAACTCAAAGAATTTGGGTACTGGAGGGGACATCAGTGATTTTTTTTCCTAATCTCTTTTTCCTGCTATTAAACAGAGCCCAGAACAGAAGAAATACTTACTCAAATTTCCCACAAATATGGTAGTTGGAGGCAGACAATCTTCTGCTTCACACTCTATTCTTCTTTGCAGGATAAATTTATAAATCTAATGGTTCAGCACTATTTGAGTGGGTTCTAGAGGAGAGAGGATGTCACTGAGGAAAATATATATAGTATGCAGAAAAAAGGCAAATGCAAGACTTTCTAGGATTGACTGGTTTGTGGTAAATGCTAATTCTATTTTGGAGGGGAGGGTTTTGCTAATGCTACTTTTATAATGTATTTGACTGTCATTTACTAGAATCATTATAAAGTCACTATAATTCCCACTCCTAAATGGTTATGTAGCCTGTGGCTTCTCCCCATGCACCCTAGGCAAAATAACGTACTATTTTTTTTTCTCTTATAATGCTAGATTCTGAACACGACTGTGTCTTTCCAGCTGTGCTAAGATTGAGAAATGAACTGAAACACTGTGATAACCCTTAGCATCATGTGTTCTGGAACGCTAATAGAGTGCTCTCCAGCTGCCATCGCCTGATATATGCAAATGTAGAAAGTCAGTTCCCGCCAACAGTATTTGATAACAAAGCCTGTCAAGATCTGTGCTTCATTTTCCCATTCTAAAAGAAAAGTTTATAAGAAAATTCAGAATTGTTTGAAGCCTGTTTAACTTAAATCAGATTATTTCACCTAGGCCTTTTTTAGATCCAACCTGATAATACTAAGGAAGACAAATTTTTCTTCCTACCACAGACTTTTTGCACTTTTACACAATAATCATCACAAAATAACATTATGGAACCTTATATGAAAAATTCTACAAACACCACTCAACAGTCAATGATATACAGAATCTTCACCATTAGGGATTTATATATTTTTGGAAAAGGTATCTGTACAGTAGTCATACTTTTCATGGGATTTATAGGCAAATATAGGTGGCAAGAGTTAAAATATTCTAACATTTCTTTCTTCTATGTTAATATTCACAGACTGATTTATTTCCTCTTGTACACAGAACAGAGGAAGGTTTTAAGTCTTTTTCAAACCTGTCAGATAAGTGGAAGAGTATAAAGGCCACTTTCACAATGTTTATTCAGCTGAAATTCTTCTCAAATTTGTCTTTCTCTGCTGTGCACCCAACATTCTTGAACAAAAATGTCTACCTACTTCATGCATCTTGCATACTCCAAATATCCCAAGAACATATATTTAAATGTTAGAAACATTCAGAGTGACTGAGAACAATTCATTATGCCACACATCCGCCTTCCACAGTTTTGTCTATTGTGCCTTAGACTGCCTGCTATGCTTAAGCTGTTTCTGTTGCCATTAAAATACAGAAAACTATGCTGAAATTGACTACCTTTCCTCTCCACTTCCTCCCTTAGCAATATACTTGTTTTGATTCTATTCTTTCTCTTTTTTGTGTAGCCTAGGGCACTGTTTAAATACCTTGCTTATTTTTCTACAAGTCAAAAATATATTCCTTGCTTGAATGCAGAGGAAATGAGAAAGGGAGAAGAGGATAAGAAGGTCTATCCCTATTGTATTTTCCTCAGGCAAGAAATGTCCTCATTGAGAAGTCAAGCTAGAAAGGAATTCAGAAAACACTGGCATCTCCCTTCTGTTGTTGAACAATATTACCTCAATTCCACTCCTTTTTAAAAGCTGATTGGTGGCAAGCATTCTATGGTGAAGTTATGCAATCTTTTCTAATCTCAAGCAAGTCCACCTTTTGGGGTAATTAAGACCACTCCCACTACTGCAAAAGATTTATCTAAAATATTTGTTCTACCTCTTCCTGGAGAATAGACACTGCCTGGCCACAGTGTCCACACTATCAGTGGATTGCAACACACTGCAGCAGCTAATTACACTTAAAGATAGAGCCTTGATAAACATTGAGATCGCAAGGACTGCAGTAAACAAATGTTTTAAGAAATGCAGAATAGAATGCTAGAGCATAATATACTTACTTGTTGGTACTATAATGAATTGAAATATAATATTAATTGATAAGTGATAAAATCTTAGTTACGGCACACATGATGCCTGTAAATTATTCCCCACAGTAATTTCTCTCTATATCCTCAAGGAAAAACTAGAAAGGCAAAAAACATACTTACTGAAGTAAAGTACATGTAATAAGTAAATATCCTGAAAACTCAGAGCTAATTCAATTATCTGTGGTATGATATTAATTTTATATGATAAACTGTCAGAAGTATAGTCTTTTCCAATCCCTTCTAGAAGGAATTTCGTAGTTCACTAACTAATTTCTTACCAATATACAATTCATGCAAAGAGTCACATGTCTCACTACGGGACTTCCTCTCACTGTGGGGATTACTGCACACCTGACTGTCCAAACTGACACTGTTTTGCAAACTCAGTCATTTGTGCGAGAGCAAGTCCTGCTCTGTGGAAAAACTAAGCATATCAGCAATAGTATCAGTTGCTTATCAAATTATTCATTTTTGTTCTCATTATTAATAAAATTCTTCCTTGCCACTAGTCTCCTTCTCCCTAAGGAAACTTGTTTTTTCTATCTGTGAAGACAGTAAGGAGCAATCATTGTTATAGGATTTGTTTTCATGATAGTCTTAATCTACCAGAAAAATTCATCAATATTCAACTTGATTTCTTTATAAAAATAATGCAGTTCCAAGATCAGGATATTTCATGATAATAAG
Organism: Petromus typicus; assembly: GCA_004026965.1. Taxonomy (NCBI): domain Eukaryota; kingdom Metazoa; phylum Chordata; class Mammalia; order Rodentia; family Petromuridae; genus Petromus; species Petromus typicus. The sequence goes on from PVIR01010259.1 coordinate 7,544, forward strand.
CAAAGAGGTGGTGATTTTCCTCTCTTTTATGAATTTCAAATAAAGCCTTAAAATTATATGTCTTTTTCCAGTTCAGTGAGGTAATGCTCTGCTTGGCATTCTTAAATCCAGGCTTGACATTTCCACTGACCACATGCTACAGTTTGATGTCAAACACTATCCTGCAAAAGTACCATGTATAGCTATTAGCTAATAAAGGATGGAAAACTAACTGCAAATATTTTGTTCAGTCAAATGATTATGTACTGAGGATATTCAAGGCTACAAAAAGCTAAGTGAGATGTACTTTCAGGCAGTTAGTATTGCCGTTGCACTGTAGTCCAAACCAAAAATGTTTATTTGGTACTTAATAGTGTAGTAGTATGGTAATTATGGCTTTTCTTTATATAACTAATATAGCCAAAATGGATAAAAGAAATTTTCTGAGCAGAATTTGTCTTCTGAAGTGTTATTTCCATCACCTCTTTAACTGTTGCATTCATTGCTTTCGATCTTAATAATGTTGCTCTTCAAATTTTCTGAGTATAATCTGGAGACCTTGGATATGGCAATTAGGGTATTAGCTGTAATTGGTAGGAGACAAAGGGTCAGAAGTGGATTTAAAATATACATTGGGAGACGAGAGACAAAATTAGAGTTTGAGAGAGCAAAAGCACATTAAATGGGGAGGGGAAGGAAAAGGACTGGCCAGTGGTCAGCTTTCTCTACATAATTTTCCTAATAATTTGCCTTTCATAAGGCATAGAAAACCTGTAATTAAAATTATATGAGCCTAAGCTAAGGAGTGTTAAATTCTAGAAAGAAGTAAATTCTGTTATGTTCAAATTGAGGCAGAGAAGAAAAAGTCAAATTTGTTGTCAAAGACTTGTTTTATTATTCACACTGCTGCTTCTCCCTTTTAACACAGGTGCTGTTGAAAAGTTCAGGACAGAATACATTGTTCAAATGTCACTTAGGAGAATGAGAAGACCAAACAATTCAGAGGCACAATTAACACAGATATCTCCTTCGCGGTAATAAAAACTTCTCAGCTAGATTGGTCTTCTTTTTGCTCTCCTTCTTGCAAGTGTCTGAATACAAGTCGAACACTGACATTGCGCACACGTTTTACTGGCGGTGATGCACAACTCAGTATCAACTGTTACTGTTTCTTAAAGTCAAGATTTCATTCCTAATTTTCTCCTGAGGGAACTCATTCCCACATTTTCCACTCACAGAAAGGGCTCAAAATGGCTTCTTTTTAAACAATTTTCAGGAGATGATCCAAAAAATATCAAGGGGAAACATTATTTCACAATTTTTGGTTTTAGTGTGCCATTTGAAGACTCCAGAAAGGAAGCTGGGTGACAAAGAAAGTTGTGAAATGTGCAAATTGTTTTTCATCAGACAATGCAGGCAGAATGTTTGGACAATGGGAAAAGTGGCAAAGGAAGGAGAAAGATAATATGTTTATATGTATTGTTGGTTGGGGTGGAAACAGGCATTCAGCTTTTTCATTAACAATCTGTCACTGGCTGCCAGGTTGTTACTTTCACAGTAAGAAGGTCATTACTACTTCAGAACTGGTAAGTGTACTGTCAATATTGGTATAAAGCTGTATTTCCAGGCATCCCAGATGCCTTCTATGTATACACTGGTAGAAATGTACACTGTATATATGTACATAGTATATTTTAAAACATAATATACACTCTATACTGCAAAATTATACTTTTGGATAGTAGAGTGAAATCACAATTTGCTGCTTTATTTTTCAAGAAAACTATGTCACCAGCATGTGTAATTAATTCCATCTAATAATGCTTTCTTTCTAATTGTGCCTAATTGTGCTATGATCCCAGAAGGAGAAATGTTTACTGCAGCAGCCATTATTTCTGATATATACAGGAATATGTCTGAATAATAGTGATTGCCCTTTTGTAGATTTGTTATCAAAGTTGCACATTCCTGAAGTGTTGTTTGTACTCATTTGTATTCTAATTTTATACCATGTAGTACACGGGAGAACAAACTCTTGGGAGCATTGTGCAATAACAATTGTAAGAGACATTTATGACTCATTTATTTTCATTGTTTCTGTGAGAAATTGCTTGTTGTGCAGAAACAAGCAGGATGGCTTACAAATATGAATCCTTAGAAAGATCTCCTGGGTCTCCATTACTTGCATTGTTTCTAACTGCATCCAGTTGCTGACAGATTAAAACCAGTGTTTTTCGAATGATGTTTTCGAGGTGTTGCTTTAGTGACCTTAACATTTAAAGCATTCAAAAGAATTTGTCAAGAAATATGTATTGAATGATTACCATGATACAAAGGACAGAAAAACTCTGACATTAAATAACAAGAAGTTTCTCAATTTAGAATGAGCATTAAAAATAAGAGAAAGAGTATAGGGTAGGTTACAAATCAATACTTGCTTAAAATTGAGGGAGACTTCCATGAAATATGAAAATTAGAGAATGAGTAGAAAGGTCAGAATTGGGTTGTACAAAACTTTGATGTTAAACTAAGTAATTTGTTTTATCTATTTCAAAGGCAGTGAAGACCGAGGTATATCATCAGAAATTTAGCCCCTTTTATGGAGTATTTCAGCATCGCACAACCCTTTATTTTATATGGAATGTAAACAGTTAGGTAGAAGTGCAATAACCATTCAACTGTCATCGTGACAGCCCAGGGTGAGATGCAGCACTGCATTTTCGTCTTGTGAACTCTCATATGAAGAATGAAGTTGATTCATATTTCTCTTTGGAGATGGTGGTGCATATGTGATTTGGAACACACATAGGAACATTTATAATTACTATCATTAAATTCCAACATTGTGAACAAGGAAGCACGGGGCCTACAATGTGCTAATATTAATTGGCAGTATTTCAAGATAAATGAAAACACTGGTAACATATTTGAAGTTTGCTAGCAGAGAGAATTATAAAAGAGACTGATATATTCATGAGATTTGAATGCTTTGAGGGTAGAGATGATGACATAATTACACTACTATTGCCAGCATCTCACACATAATTGTCTTTCTTTCTTTCCTTCCTTCCTTCTTTCTTTCTTTCATTCTTTCTTTCTTTCTTTTCTTTTTTTTGTACCAAGTATCAAACATAGGACCTTGCACTTTCAACGCAGGCAATGGAACCACTGAGCTAAATCTACAATTGTAATTCAGTTTCCTCATTTAATTATATAACATGAGAATTTCCATTGCCATGCAACAACAAAGAAAGTAATTTTGTTACAATATATTTCACTTTACAAATAATATCCAAATGGGAATATACCCATTTCTGATTTTTTCTACGATCATTTTCTTTTTTCCTCTTTACTGAATATATTGGTACATTTTAGGTGTACATGAAGATCACATTCATCATTGAGAATTTGTACCTGTACATGATGTGTCTTCATTCTCATTTTTTCCATTCCTCTGCCCTCCATACCACCCTCATACCTCCAGATACATAGCTTTATTTCCTTATTTTTTGTCTCAAATTTTTTCTTTCTAAAATCTTGATAGTAAAGGAAAAAAAAACAAGAAACAAAGCTTATGCATATAGGGGGTGGGAGTTGTAGGGACGGAAGGGGAAAAAGGAAAAGTGAGAATCAAAATGTGTTACGTACAGGATCAAGATTTTAATGTTAAATGTGATCATATTGTAGTATAAAATGTACCAATGAAATTCATTTAAAATAATTTATTGCTATTCTTTTCTCTCCCCATATCCCCTTTCTCAGAACACTGTGTCCTGAAATTGGATATCAATAGCAAAAGAAATTCCAAGAACCTCACAAAAGTGGAAACTGAACAATCTTCTGAAGAACAAATGAGTCACAAAAGAAAAAATTGCCTTTCCTTAACATAAGTTCTCAGTAATGGAATAATAAAACCTCAAGGAAATATCAACTTTATAGTTTACTAATGCACATTGCCAAATTCTGTTTTGAGCATGTGAATCAATTTGCATTCGTCTCATCAATAGAAAAGCCTGTTGTCTATTGTAGGAAAAATGCAACATGATTGTTATTTTAACCACAACTTTCTCAATTTAAAGAATACACCACAGTAATACTTCTAATGTATTATAAGCAACCAGCAGCAACCAGTGTCACATACCACAGTGCCAGGCCTTGTGGCTCATGCCTGTAATACCAGCACTCGAGAGGCAGAGGCAGAAGGATTGCTGTGAGTTTAAGACTGAGCTTAAGGCCAGCCTGAACTATAAAGTGAGACCTTGTCTCAAAAAACTAAACAACAACAACAACAACAACAACAAATATATATATATATATATAAGCTTGGAGAAACATATGTATATATATGTATATATATATGTATATATGTATATATATATGTATATATGTGTATATATATATATATGTATATATATATGTATATACATATGTTTCTCCAAGCTTATTGTTTTCTTTTAAATTTTAGTTGGTGATATTCAGTGTATAGTTTTTAATGTTAGCATATGCTTAATCTTTTATTTATGTTTGCTTTTCAAAATTATACCTAGATATAAAATTGATACAAATGCACATTAAGTGAAATACATAACTACATATTTATAATTACATAATTAATAGCACTACTGACTAGCTCAGTGGTGGCCAACCTATGGCACAAGTGTTTATCTTTGAAAGTTTCAAAAGGTTTCACCATCATTCCTAGACTATTCCATTGAATAAAACTTTCACTATTTCATGAACTTGATAAGTTTGTGAAATTTTTTTCAAGGATTTTTCCCTTTAATCTTATGCCATTAACAGTTTAATTACTAAAGCTTTTGTATAACTTTAATATATTATAGTGCAAGTCTTATGCAATAGTTTAAAAAATTTTGACAACTCTCCAAAATGTCTTTCTCCATTTTGAAAAGCTAAAGAAAAAGCATGTATTTCTACATTGTGATGCTAATTTGGAAAAATGGATTGGGTATAGGACACTGTAACCTCTGTTTTAGGAAAATGGTGCTTTCTTTTAATTCTTGTCCTATTTTTTTTAAAGATTCCTTCCAAGTAGGTTCTGTTGAGTTCAATACTAAATATTTCTAAATATTGTGTTTTTGTTTTGAAATCTGTGCCAGTGATCTTGACACATTTTAGTTTTCCCTTTAACTTCCTTTTTGAATAGAAGTTAGATTTTCAGTCATACTTACTGACTTTCAAGCTTTCATTAAATTCACTTGATAAATTACTTTGATAAACTAATTTTTCACTTTGAACTTTTCCTGCATATCTGGAGTGAACCTCATTTTGATATAATAAAATAAATTTCAGGATGAATTTTTTCTAAAGCTAGGTCTATTGAGGTATAATTTACATACATTAAAACATATTTTAATGGTACAATTTCATTACTTTTACCAAACACATATGTCCACATAGCCACAACCAAAATAAAGTTAAAGAATTTTTTTTTTTCCTTGGGACAGGGTCTTGCTTTATAGTTCAGGCTTGTCTTGAACTCACAGCAATCCTTCTGCCTCTGCCCCCTGGTGCTGGAATTACAGGTGTGAGCCATTATGCCAAACACTGTATATGTGGTTACTGGAGATAGAACCTGGGCCCTTGTGCTTGCAAGGCAGACACTGAAACTACTGAGCTAAATCCCTGGGCCAAAATTATGGAGCTTTTGCATCACATCCAAAATTTCTCCATTAGATTTAATCACTTTTCTATCCAATGATCTGGCAACAACTGAATGTACCCTTTCTTAGTAGCTTCGCCTTTTCCAGAATGACTTATGAATGGAGTCATGAAATATATGTATTTTTCACTTAACATAATGTATCTGAGATTCAATTTTGCTGTTGCACTGAAACTTTCAAAAGGCTATTATTTATCTGAAAGATGTCCAACAACTTCATTATCTGTTCCAAAACAGACATTTGGGTAATTTCCTGTTGTTAACTTTGTAAATAAAGCAACTGCACATATTTATGTAAGGGTTTTGCATGAATTTATAATTTCATTTGTCTTAGATAAATGTTTTTAAGTCAAATTGCTTAGTCACATTGTAAGTAAATGCTTAACTTTATTAGAGATTTCCAAATTCCTAAAGTACTTGTAATATTTTTTTTTATTTTCCATGAGAATGGATGAAATTTCAGTTACTTAACATCACTGTAAATGCTTTCATAATTTCGTTACTTTTTGGAATTGGGGATAGAATCCAGGGGTGGGCCATCATCCACATTTCTTTTATTTTTTTATTTTAAGACAGATCTGACGAAGTTGCCCAGGAAGGGTTTAAACTTATGATTCTGCTGCCTCAGCATCCCTAGGGCTAGAATGACAGGTGTACAACACCGTGCCCTGAAGGAGATGCTCAAGTCTGGTTGGGTCAAGTATGCCACACTTATGTCTCTTAGCTAAGAGACACCCAAAGGAACTGTAGCACGCTCACTCTCATGTGGAGAAACTGAACTATAGCCTCCTGGGGGCCTCCCATTCCTACTCTAGTCACAACTCCTTCACTTGGCCAAGAGCTAACCATAAAAGGTAAAAACCCTGTGCTCCACCAATCAGCTACAACCCTTTGCCCCTATGCGCTCCTAGCCACACGCACTTCCTGTGCTCTATGTAAGTCTGTGTAGTCCTCAATAAAGACAGGAGCATTCACCAAAATCTCCCTGGGAGTCTGCGTGGTGACTCTGAGCCCTCACCCTCCTGGTCTGGGCCTCTGAACCTGATCCTGGGCGACATATAACCTCGATGCTGAGGAGGACTACAGTACCCAGCTATTTTTTCTTTTTATTTCTCGTCCATTCTAACATATGCACAGATGTATCTCATTTTATTTTGACTGTGTTAAGATGTAATTTACATATCACTCAATTTTTTCATTAAGTGTATGATTCAGGATGTTCAGGGATGTGTGAATCCACATCACAAAATCAGCTTAGAATGTTTTCATCACCTCCAAAACCCCAGATCCTTTCACTAATAATCTCTCTTCACTTCCAGTTTTAGCCTTAGGGAACCACAATCTATTTTTTTTATTTTTATGAGTTTTTTTTAATGACATGCTATTTTAAGACTAGCTTCTTTCAACCAGAGCAATGTTTTTGAAATTTACTCATGATGTAGAATGCTGTCATGTTTCATTTTACTTTATATACAAATAATGTTCTATTATATAAGGCCCACAGTTTGGATATCCATTTGTTTACTGGAGGACATTTGATTTGCTTGCATTTTTTAACTATCATTGATATTGGCAGCATGAACATTCATGTACAAGTTTTTAGTTTATGTTTTATTTCCTTATACTGACATTTCTTTTAAGGCATTGTCATTAAAGTAGCTTTACAGCTGGGCATGGTGGCACACACCTGGAGGCGCAGTATTCAGGAGCCTGACACATGAGGATCACTGTGAGTTTGAGGCTGGCCTGAACAACATAGCAAGATCCTGCCTCGAAAGAAAGCAGTTTTACAATGTAGTGAAATTGAACAGAAAATAATAGAGTTTTACTATATGTCCAATTCTTCCACAAATGCACAGCTCCCCTGCTACCAACATTTATTATGTATGCAGCACTTTTGTTATAACTGATGAACTTACACTGATGCATCTTATAACAAGTGTATAGTTTCCACTTAGTGCTGTATAATCTATGAATTTAAACAGATTTATGATAACTTGTCAATATAATAATGTCACATAGAGCTGTTTCACTTCCCTAAAAATCTCTTGTTTCATGTATTCATTGACAACACTGTTTCCTGGCAACCATAGATTTTTTTACTGTTTCCATAGTTTCACCCTTCCTGAATGCCCTATAGTTGGAATCACACAGAATCTAGTCTCTTCAGAATGTTTTCTCTTACTCAGTAATAGGAACTCGTAGTTTTACATGTCATTTCCTGCAGTCATTTATACTTCTCATCATAGTTACCCTTCCTGGATCTTGTTATTTCTTCCTGTAAATCCACAGTTCCATCTGGTATCATTTTTCCATCACCGTACTCAATTTCCTTTAGCATTTTTAGAGTTTTGGCACGAATGTAGCAAAAATCAATTTTCATTTATGTGAAAATATCTTCATTTATCCTTCCATGTAAAATACTTTATCATGAGATATAGGATAATTTTTCATACATTGTTTTTGTAAGCCTTGAAGAATGTCACAGGTGCCACATTTTTATAGTTTCCTACTGTATCTTCTGAGAAAGCAGCTATTCTTTTTATTGTTTTTCTCCTGTGTATAATAGATCATTTTTCTTGAGACAGTCATAAGATCTTCTCTTTGTATTTGTATTTTAACATTTTAAGGCTCTATCTGTACTCAATTTTAAAAATATATAAACTGACCTGGAGTTTTTCTTTCAGGATCTATGGGATTTCTTTTCATTAAAAGTTTCAGTTATGTTTCCTTCAAATACATCACCTTTCCCCTCTCTCCTTTCTTTCTAGATCTCAAAGACAAATATGTGACTATTTCGTATTGTTCCATCAGTCAGTCAGCCCAGTTCCTGCTCCTCTCCAATTCTGTAGGTAATTTCTAATGCTATGTCTCTGAGATCACTGGCTCACTATTTTTGCTTTAATCTCTTGTTAGTCATCCAGTACATTTTTCATTTTGGTCAGTTTTATATTTATTCTTTGTTCATCTTTGTGGTTTTACTCCACGGATATTGCTTATTTGCTTAACATGTCACAACTACATTCTTCAGATAATAAATGATACATGGAAGAAAAAATGAACTTGACCATGGTCCTTAGAAGATTTTTATTTTTGGTCTACAAGCAGGTGGCTGGGATGAATTCAAACCTGTAAACTTTCCCCTTCTATGGTGGTGACCAGATGGAACTGCCATTCAGTTTTTCTCTGAGACTTCATTTTCCAGGATTCTTGAAATCTCCTGTTCACAAATGAATTTTGGTGGTTATCTAAATACTTGTTGGTAGGGCCCGGATTTACTTCAGTGTTTCTGGAGCCTACCTTGCAAGCACATTGTCCAGAATTCAATCTTGAGTACCACACACACACACACACACACACACACACACACACACATATTTGGTGGTTGACTAAGTATTTGCTGCTTACCCAAATTTCACACACTGATATTTAAGCTCACTTCTGTCCCTTACAATTTATTTTATTTCCAGTAATAGTCACCTACACTTTCAACTATTTTTCCTTTACTAAAACTTTTCTCTAATGATTTAACACAGTAGTAGTTCAGTTTTAAGATACAACATACTACAGGCCTATTGCATTTAGGCAAGATGACATAAAAGCTCTAATTAAGTACAGTTAATGTAGCTTAGTATTCAACTTCTCCTGCATTTCTGTCTGCTTTTAGTTACTTTCCACAGCCTTTAAGTAGTTGTACAGATTAACTTTTTAAATTTTTTTCTGAAGAGTTAGTATGATTATAGAGCTGTGCCATTAGCAGAAGCTGTATTTTGTATATAGTTTATGATTTTTCTCTCTTACACTTTTATTTCTAAGTTTTATTTACCTATTTTTCAAACATATTGGTCTTTTTAGTTACATGCTTTATCCATATTTTATTTCAGTTAATTTCTTTAAACATTTTAGACATACATATAGTTTCTTTCACATAATATTTAGTCATTCTGAATTCATTTATGGTGGTGCCTTTTTCCTTTTGTGATTTATTACATTGACTCTAAGCTCTGAAATGTTGGAACTTGTGGGAAATTTTGAAGCCTGGGAAAGGGAGTACTTCCATCTTTCTTTTTGAAAACCTATGGAAGACTATATTTCTCTTACTGAGCTACAGCACATCACTAAATATATCCTTGTTTATATATATATATTACAGTGGGGATTAGGGTTGCTAGTAGTAGACAGGAAAACTCAAAATTATGGTGACTTAAATCCTATTGGATTCTATTCATCACTAAGTAATGGTTATTTGAAGGAAGATAACTTGTCTATTGCATCACTTCACAGAATCATAATAGTCTCTCTCTTTTTTATTGTTCAGACAGTTTTAGCCTATATCTTCTTCTCCATTACACAGGATAGCTTTTTAAATTGTAGTCATCATAGTCACATTCCAGTAAGTAGTAAGGGAGAAAAATTAAGAGGAGATATTGTCCCTGTAGTTACCTTCACTTCCCAAATTTCCCTCAAGACACTTATTAGGTACAACAGACCCAAACCCAATTAAATGGACACTCTTGGTTCAAAAGAAGTTTAAAAATGTATTTTTAACATTTGAGGGTCAGGTTTCCAGCCAAAAATAGTTCATTTATCAAGTAAGGCAGGAATCATCTGTATTGAAAAGAAATTAAAAAGCTCCTACTATAATGCTTCATTTGCACTGTGACAATTTTGTTGATTGAAAAAAATGTAATCATCATTCTAAAGTCCATAAAAGTTAATATCTATAGAAGTTAGTGTCTTCTGCATAATCTTTACAAGTATTTTTTTTCTGAGTTGGTCGCTGAAGATGTTTTTTAGTTTTCAGAGTCACAAGCTTTTCTGTCCTTCCTAATATTTTGTGTGACTAAAGTTAAAAAGATGGTGTTAGGAAAAAAAAAAGATGGTGTTAGTAGAGTGCTTTCAAGTCAGTTTTTGATCACTAGTGATTTTAGTACAGTAATACCATGGTTCATAAACACTTCCATTTGCAATTAATTCACTTTATCAATGAAAGTGTTTGGCAAAATTTTGCCTCCATTCATAAACTTCACATTCGTTGCTGAACATGACCATGACCCTTTTCCCTACACACATACGGAAGCAATCATGTTTCACCCAAGATGGAAAAACAAATTAAATGTGTAAACTTGAGCACTTCTGCATTTTAAGTCAAAATTCAGCTTCAAAATGAGTCTATGAGCTAACTACTCAATCACAAGGACATTTTAAATCATATTTATTTGAGTATATTTTGTCTTATTGTTACATATACATAAAATAGAAAGCTGTTTAGCTTGCAGTGTTTTCTATTTTTTCATGTTTATTTTGGTAGTAATTTTCCACATCACCATCACCACTGGTGATCTAAATCAACATTCATGGGTGATTGCATTTTATAACCACCTTTATTATGTACCAGTCAAGGTAGTACTGTGAATCTCATAATGAATAATAACTTGGTATTGTATAATAAGAAATGAACCACAGAAAGTAGAGCTCAGTCAAAGTATCACCAGCAGGAATATATTGAACAAGAATATGGAAAGAAGTCTTTTCGGTGTTCATTATCAGCATAAAGAGGCTTTAGTTGAGGGCTTGTAGTAACATCTAAAACAGGAAGTTTTTGATTTCTCACAAAGTATTAAGCTGATAGATCTTTGGTTCTCACTGGAATAATTATGATATTCTTTTAATACCTTAATTATATCTCTCTGATCTTCTTTTGCCCAGATCCTGAAGTCACATACACTTCCCCTACTTCCAGAAGACACACTAAGATGTTAAGTTGTGGTTCGAGTTTTCTTATAACTGTAAGGCATCATATATAAGTATTATCAGTCTGCAGTTTTCTTTAGTAGTTTATTATTTGCTGATAGAAGAGGTAGACAACATTGCACGCATGGGCACACACACACAGACACACAGACACACACACCCAAACACACACGACTTTTAAAGGTAAGCCTGCAATAGCTGCCCACTGAGTAAGATGTGGAAGAACACAAAAAGGTTGACTGGACACTGAAGGTCTGAAGGACCCAGTCAAAAGTGAAAGACTTGGAACTCACTGCAGTATCCCATGCATGACCCTATCAGAAAGCTATATAGTCTGTGCTGTGACAAAAAAAAAGCCTGTGCTAGAATCCAGGGGGCAGATGTCCAAGGAAAGAAAGAGACTACTGTACTTTTGCAGAGACTGAAGCCAGCCTTCCTTCTTCTTTCTCCTTATTCCATTCAGGTTTTAGACTTGATGCACTCACAACCAAGGTTGGTTTTCTACTTTCAGCAACTCTGATCAGCCAGACTCAGAACTATGCTAAGTCAACAAACTGGTATTTCTTACTCAAGCTGTCACGACAGTTTCCTATCACACTCTCGTACTTCCTACTAAGAAGCAATCTGTTGGCTTTACACATATAGTGGTGCAAAAGAGTATAATAAAAGATAGAACACTATATGAAATACAAGATAAACATCTTTGTGAACTAATAATAGATCAAAAGAACACAGCACAAAGTATAGGGTTGAACATAACTGCTGGCCTCCAGGGACAGATGAAGGCAGAGCTAGAAGAGAGATCATCCCTCATGGTTAGAGTAGGTTAAAAGGCTTCAACCTCAGTGTTAAGTTTAGAAGCAAGCACACTGCCTGACTGTAATGCCTAGGGAATGTTTTCACTAATCAGGAAATTGCTTCTAAACATTATCTACAGGTAGGTATAGACATAAATTTATGATCAGCAACTTAGGCAAAATGTCTGTTGAAGTGGCTACTGAATGAGTAGGATGCCTTGTATTCTCATTAGTTAGGAGTGCAAGTGGGGGGCTAGTCCAGGAGTAAGCATAGGTGAGCAGAGAAAGATGGCAAGAAAGCAGCTCTATCAAAGAACATTAATCTGGCAACCGGGTTTAAACACTAAGAAAGAGTTAAAAGATTATTTTATTTCCAGTAAAACTAAAATAGAGCATCTGAACACTTAAAAATAAGTACATTTGTTAATATCAGAGAAAAAAAGTGGTAAAATAATCTAGAAGAAAAAACTGGAAAAGGTAAATAGCAAGAACAAACCTTTAAGAAAATAGTCTAAAAGTAAATCTCAGGTTCTATGTGTGTGGCATGATAGCCACAAAATGATGATGGAAAATTTCCTGCCATCTAAATACACTTCCATACTAACTAGGACTAAGATATTTAACAGCTACGATCTATACTGAAATACTTAGTGTGTAACACAGATGGAGTAGGTTGACCATAAAGTTAAAGGAATAAGACTGAAAATTCTTTAAAATGTAAACATATTTGATTAATTGTTGATATTTAAAAATGACTCTGTGTGTGTGTGTGTGTGTGTGAATATTAAGGAGCCTGTGCTTTAGAATGAATTATGGTGCCTGTTTTCCAAGCTACTGAGACAGCAATTACTTAAGCCGAGGAGTATGAGACAAGCCTGTCAACAGAATGAGAACCAGAGAATGAGAGAAAGGGGGGGGGGCGGGGAGGGAGGAAGAGGAGGAGGTGGAAGAAAAATTCTTGTTTAAACTGATAAAATCAGATGTGAGTGAATGTGGAAGAAGTGTTTTGAGATAAACGATAAAGATTATCTCAAGTTTTGTCTTCTTTTGGAGAAAAATATAGATATTGAATCTACCCATATTTTATTAGGAATTTTTCATTATTGTTTTCTTTTTTATGCAGTTCTAGAAATGGAACTCAGGGCCTTGTGCATGTAAGCAAATTGTCTACCAATGAGCTGTATTTATCAGAGCATTTTAAAGATAAGGATTCATGTTGAATTTGAAGGTGAAGTAAAAGATAGCTTTTCAAAGTATATATATATATATATATAATTTTTTTTTTTTTTTGAGACAGGGTCTCGCTTTGTAGTTCAGGCTGGCCCTGAGCTCAGTCTCAAACTTACATCACAGGAATCCTCCTGCCTCTGCCTCGTAAGCGCTGGGATTACAAGCGTGAGTCACCACACTCAGCACTGTGGTTTGTGGTACTGATTGCTGCTGGATGTGGGTCTCCACGCCCAGTATTGTACATGTTTACCGGGGATCGAACCCAGGTCCTTGCACTTGCAAGACAGGCGCCAGAACCACTGAGCCAAATCCCCAGTCTGCTTCTCAAAGTTTTAACTTTCAAATTTGGTTAAAATATAGTGAACACAGTAAATATTATCCATTCAACAGCAGTTAGACTATAAATATAAATAAATTGTAAACATGAAGTGGCATGAGCAATTGTAAATAACATTAATCATAACTGATATAAATACATTAAACTCATTTATTAAAAGATACATTAAAGGGTTTCAAATTGGATACACGTGCATATAAATACATGCAAAAACTATACGTTGTTTGAAAGAGAAAAATTAAAATAAACTAATAAGTATTGAATTTAAATTTTAGGAGAAAAAAAGTGATACACCCTTTTTAATTTAACACAAATATTCCGTGTAAGGATAAAATAAAACAATACCGGGAGCAAAACAATATATGATGAAATACACTATAACTGATTAAAAAATAGAAAAAAGAAATAATATATATATATTCACAATATATATTGTATATATCTGAAGCAAAAATTGAAGCATAAAAAGAAATTTGTAAAACTACAGAGTCAGCGAAACATTTAATAACTAAATTAAGCGGGAAAAATTCTCTTAAGACTGAAGGACACAATGAATCCAATAGATTTGGTCATATATAGAAATGCGCAAGTCGGGCAGGCATAGCAGCTCACATACAGAGCACTTCACTGCCACGCACAAGGCCCTGAGTTACACCACCAGTATTAGAAAAATGGTCAAGTTAGCAATGACTTTATTTTCAAGAACAAAGTAATATTTGAAGTTAAAGCACATTTAAAGGGAATTTAAAATGCATTTTTATTAGAATGTGTTTGAAGAACCAGTTTACATTCCTCGTATGGAACTGGCATAAGTACATAACATATTTTAATTAATTTTTTTTGTTCCCTATTCTTTCCTTCCCTTCTCCCATCTCTTCATCTTTTGTCTATTTGAGAAACATCTACTGTAGTGTCCTACTTCCTATTACATATCTTGTATTTTGCTCTAGGTTTTTTGTACAAAGGAAACAATGAGATATGTAAGCTTGTGTAATCAATAAAAATGTACAATATTTTCCTTCACCTCCAAACTTCCATTAGACATTTACAGTAAGGTGTGGGGGGGTGAAAATAAAATCTAGTGAAATAATATATATGTATAATGTATATGCAAAAAAAAGAAAGTAGAAGCTAACCTATTTACAATTTAGTAATCTTGTAAAAATAAATTTCAGTATTTTGTGCTTAAATAAATAATTATTTAATGTAAAAGCACAACACACAAATCATCATTCTGACACTCGAGATAGTTCAAAAGTTAATAATTTAAACGCTTAATCCAAAAAATTAAAAACAAATTAGGGTAAATTTAAGAGCATAGAAATAATAAAATACTAGAGCTAAAACCCTAAGTTGATAAAGAGAGGAATAAGGAATGAATATAGAAAACAATTAGTACCAAGACTGATAAAACAGATAAATCTTTGTTAGGTAAGATTAATACGTCAGTGCAAAGTAAAACAAAACAAAACAAAACATACTATTTAGCTCTAGAAAGGTTTTATAAATGAAGTCAGGGTAATGATTTTACTTATGGAGACCACCCTGAGAGAGCTCTAGACTCATAACTTGGTTTCCCATATTAAAGTACGACTCTTCCTGTGAGCGCACAGGGGCTGCCTGAAGAGCCAGAAGTTGGTGTGTGGGAAAGGAGCACCTCCGCACAACACTGGATACAGCAGAGGTCTTCATGATCCATAATACTGTGACTTCTTGAATCGCAAAACAGTGGTACAACTAAGGGAAGCGTTCTTCATTACAGAAAACTCATATAGAAGCAAAGATTAATCCATCAGAAGAAACAAATTTCCCATGAATCTATTGATTCGTTCTTGCTGGAGTGTTTGGTTGCCTTGTTGCTAGGACCTTGCTAGCTTCTGTGCGGGCCTCTTCACTGTTTCCCACTCCGCCCCTCAGCCCTTAAAGAAGCTATGTGTTCAGTAAATAGTTGCAAGATCCAGAGACAGTGGTGTCTTAGCCAATAAGAGCCTGGTAAGAGCTTTTCTTGAGGCCCCAATTTATGTGTTAAGATCTTGCCTTTTTAATCCTGCCACCAAACCCTTTGTCAGGTGACAGGGGAATCTGGTCAGCCTTCGATATTTTCTATGTAATAAAATATAAGTAAAAGTAGAAAAATGAAAAAAATACATAAAATTGATAATAGATATTGAAAAACAGAAAGTGAAACCATAGGAAATTAACATTTAATGATATTTAGCAAATAAGTTGAATTCTTCTCAATCCATAACTCCTAGTAAATCTGATCAAACACGATGACTCTTACTATATTTTCAAATTTTATCATATATATTATATAAATTGCTACAAAAAATAAACAGATGTACATATACCCATAAGGCTAATCTAAATTCCTTAGCAAATAGATATGGACATACAAAAATCTGTAATCTTATAAATTTATGCAAAAAGTTGCACAATATATAACATACAATTCTAGGACTCATTTACATCTTCAAATAGAAAATACTCAAAGTAAAATAGGGTGAAAGGGGAAAAATAATGACATTATAACAAGAAAGGAAACAAATTTTATGTGTATGGGGGGTTGTAGGGTGGGCAGGGCTATGGGAAAAAATGAGAATTAAGTTGTGTCTTACACTGGTACAAATCCCCATTATGCAGTGCAATCATGATGTGTATATGTAATGTACCAATAAAGATTTTTTTTTAAAAAGTTGCACATGAAAATATCTCTCAAAAAAGTTCTGTAGTTTTAAAAACCATATTAGGAAGAGAAGTGACTTTCTTAAAAATAATGACAAAGAATTAGTGACAGATAAAAGCATGAAACAAATAATCATTTTAATAAATCCAAACACACCATTAAATAAAATACACCACAACTAAATTCCATGTTAAAATTAACTAGCAAATTCAGAACTAAAAGAATTTCCAAACCTGATAAATACTTCCTTATGAAAAACCCACAGTAAATATACTCTAAACAGAAAAAAAACACCTTTGTATTAGTGACATTTAAGTAGGATTACTTAGAATCAGTTTAACAAGGACATCTACACTTTTTGCTTTCAACATTATGTTAGAAACATAAAAAAACCTTATTGAGTCCTAAAAATGAAAAGTAATAACTTTCATTAATGTAGTTCCATGGTTTTTCAGAATGCAATGCCAATAAACCAAAAGAATTGAATTTTAAAATGAGAAAAATATCTAACAAGGTAGCAACGGAACCTGTAAAAATAATTTAAAATCTTTTCTACGCAATTTTAAAGAACTGTGTAAGATATAAAAACATTTAGCTGGTGATATTTGTCATGTTTATAAAAGAACAACACTCAATATGATAAAGAAATTGTAACAAATATAAATGTAGTATGATTGTATTTAAAATCTCCGTAGTGTTTTCCCATAAATCTTAAAATGTTTGATGCTAAAATTTATAGGAAAATCTCCCAGACTTAGAAATTTCAAAATTATCACAATTCTGAAAGAGGAAAACAAGATGTTTTATTTTGTTATAGATTTTAAAATAAATATATAGTAATTAATAAAGCAACATATTAATTGAGGGATAAAAAATGAACTTATGAAATAGAATAGATATCATGGAAATATAGTCCTAAGTATGTGAAAAGTTTATGAATACTTTTAGAAACGAGAAACATTGAGTAAATAAGTGATGTTGTTATAAAAACTACATACTAATATAGAAAGCAATTATGTTCTTAACTGACATCATAAAAATGTTCAGGCCAATTAGAAAATTAAATCTGTGACACTTTTAGAAAAATGAATATTGAGATGGAAATGTTATGATTTAATACTGGAGATGATTTTATGCAAGTTATAACATGTCTGAATACTAATGAAAAATATTGATAAAATTTTAGAAAGCAAAACTCTATAATAGAAACCCTAAACCAACTTAAATTTCAAACTGCAGATAGAGGCAATGCTTCTATTTTAGTAAAAAAAAAAAAAAAAAAAAAAAACATTCTGTAGCTGAAACATAAAACTTACTACAAAAAAATTACTCAAAGATAATTAAGCTAATCAAAAAACCAATGTGCAGATGATAAAGTCCATTAACCAAGAAGAAAATAAAAATGGCTAAAATACTGATGAAAAACTATTTCATAATTCTAGTAAAATACAAATTTAAACAATAAAGACATTCCATCTATATCCTCGTTAGATTTAACAACTTTCTTTCTTTCTTTTTGTGGTACTGGGGATTGAACTTAAAACCTTGCACTTGCCGGGCAGCTGTGCCACCACTAAGCAACATTCCCCGCCCAAACTTAACAAATTTCAATACACTACGTATAAGATTTTTGAAGAAATGGGAACTCTATACATTAGTCATAGCATATTATATAAATTATAACTCTTATGATATTAAAAGCTATCATTCAAATATTTTGAGTTTTATGAAGGATTTTTGAAATGCATTACCTGATTCCTTCTATTCATTCTTTTCATTTTTCCAATTTGTGAATCAGGTACTGTATTTATCTTCATTGGGATAAAAAGAAACTGTCCAGGCTCAGAAGGTTTATTTATATGGGGGAGAGGAGAACCAAGCCCAAGTGTCCAATATTAAACCCATAATTTATCCGTCAAGTGCTCTTCATAAAATAATCACAACTGTTGTAATTTACTACTTGATTTACCCTAATACATGGCATTGTTTGTGAAGAGACAGAAAGCAGTTTACGGAAAACCATACCACGCTTTCACCCTAATGGAAACTAGTATCATCTCTTGCCTATACAAATGCTGTAGTTTCCTAAGCTACACAGATAGTTCCAATTTATAGACGTTTGACTGAAGACATTTTCATTGGTGCCAGAAATGTAGTTTAATGATAAAGTACTTCCTAACATGTCCAAGACCCTGAGTTTCATTTGTAGTATGAGGAAAACAAAAAGGATATTTTTATGTACAACTGTGTGAAATTTTGAATTTGTATGTTTTCTGATGCTAGTGATATGAAGTATGTTATTCCATCTCACATTTGGTAGCATCTTCCAGTCAGCTATGCAATCAATAGGATAATACAGTCCACTGTGTTGTTAAACTATGATGTATAGTACCTTTGGTGCATTCAATGCAATTTCAACTTTTGATATTTTCTGTTTGAAATAGGATGGTCAGGCCATAGCCCCAAGATAAGTAAAGAATCATTTGCAGTGATCTGTGCCCCTAGTTTCTGGTTTGAATTAGACACAAAAAGTCTCCTAAGTTTTATTTCAAGTGTTTATGAAGGGGCATGAATAATGGGCTTTGAAGAAAGAAAGGTATATCTGAAAATCTTTCACAGTGATTGCCTTTGCATACTGCCTGTTCCATTCCTTTTGTTCAATTAATTACCTGTCACCTAGCAAATGCTCATGGAACACTGGGCAAAAAAGGCCTGAACACTCTGACTCAACCTGATTCAACTAGGTGGCACAACTGATACAAAGGTAATTGTGATACAATTCTGTTTATAATATGGATTTTTATATTTCTAATGAGGCAGTAATATGAGACAGTAAAATACTCTGTACACTCTTGCCTTGAAAAGACACTTTGGAAATTATATAATCATTACCATTAAGCACATCTTGTGCTGTTTCAGATTGAACAACTGTATTAGCCACTGCACAGGTCCCAATGCCGGAAAGTATGTAGAGTGCATTAACATCTTCTTGGCTAAATTTCTAAGCAGACGGGTTTGCATTCCATTCTTCTCATGTTGTGAGCCTTCTGTTTTTTTTTTTTTTTCCTTATTTGTGTGTTGAAACAATTAATGGTTTCTTAAAATCCAGCATTACAAAGTCCAAGTAATGTAAACTCTGCACCACGCTTCTGTTCTGGACTGTTTGAACAAAGTCTACTCTCTCCCAGTGATAATGCTTGAAAATGTCTTAAAGTTTAGTTTTCTTATGATTGGTAGTTCTCAAAGAATGAAAAGGGAGAAATTCCAACCAGCATCATCATAAGATTGCTGAACACAGTGTTTCTGATTAAACTTCTCCACTGAAGCCTTTGCATTACTTCCTTTCTGAGGCCTTAAGAAAAATGTTATTTTGATTTAAATATGAAAAAGTTCCTTAGATGCACTGTCATTGGGAGAAGTCTGGTATTTCAGAAGGATAAAATAGAGAAAATGGATGTTTTAGTTTAAATATTTAAATATAATCTATCAACCTATCGTTTCTTAACCTTTTTTCTTTTAAAACAATTATGGATTTGGACGAAGTAGCAGAGAAACCTACAGAGAATTGGAGTATATCTATCCTTGACTTCTCTCACTGTTAACATTAGAAAACTGACATTTGCACGATCTTCAACATTTATTCAGACTTTACAAATTATTCATGCATTCACGTATGTGTGTGCTTGTGTGTAAATCAATGCAACTTTATCAGACGGGCAGCTTTGTGTCCAAAAACATAATACATAACTATTAACACTGAATGATATCCTTTTTCTACCCTTCATATCCCCTGTCACCATTAAAATATTCTTCATTTCTATGATTATTTCCCAAATATTATAAAATGAAACTGTACTGGGTAATCTTTTGACAGGACTTTTTTCATTTAGCATCACTCTCTGGAGGTTTATGAAAGCTGGTGTCGGTCGTAGTAGTTCCTCTTTACTCCTAAGTAGTGCTCACATAGTACTGGTGCATCATCTTTTTTTCTTTTTTTAAACCATTTACCTATACAAACACACTTGAATTTTTTCAATAAAGTGAGATATAGATTTGAAGTTAAGTAGATATATTTTTCCTTTCAGGAAATATTGCGCTATTTTCTCATTGCTGTCATGACTTATGGTGTGATGTATGTCACCATTCAAATCAATCTTCCTCCCTAAATAATGTTTCACTTTTTTCTAGCTATTTGAGGCTAATCATTGGTTTCCAGAAGTTTTATTATGGTATGTCTTGACATGGACTTCTCTGGGATTATCCTATTTGCATTTTTCTCCTCTTCTCAGATCTGTAGGTTAACTTCTTTCATCTTTTCAAATATATTTCAATTCTATACTTTTAACACATTAGCTTTTGGGAAATATTCAACATCAAAACCATGACAAGCATTGTTACTGCTCCTAAGATTGCTGAAGCAGACAACTGCTCCAGTGTGGATTTCATCAGCTCAACACACTATTTGGAATCTTCTAGCTCCTACATTTGTGGTTATGGACCTGGCCTACTCTGTACTGAGTGTTGGTGTTGTCCCTAAGTGGATTGAGCTATATGTTTGCCTTGAATATTGGATAGGGTGGATTTCTCCACTAGATCTCAGTTGGGCTGCATTTTTGGAGGGGAGAGTAAGATAAAATTTTTTGGTTTCTTTTCTTTCATTTTTCTTCTATATCCAATAGAGGTTCCAGACTGCTTGCTATTCTAGAATTTAGGGATTTATGGGAAAACTTAGGTGACTCATTATAGTGTTGTCCCTGCACTATTTTGGTTTTGGGAAAGTATCTTAGCTACTTTTCTGTCAATATTAAAATACCTGACCTCACAATTTAAAAGAGAAGTTTATTTTTGTCTCAGAGCTTCAGTGTGTCAAGTCAATGGTTAGCAGATTCCAAGGCCTAAATGACATTGTGAAAGAGTTAACAGAGAAAGGGGCCGGGGAGTTAGCTCAGTGGTTCCGGCGCTTGTCTCGCAAGCGCAAGGGCCCGGGTTCGATTCCCCGGTAACCACATAACAATACTGGGTGTGGAGACCCACACCCAGCAGCAACCAGTACCACATACCACAGTGCTGGGCGTGGTGGCTCACGCCTGTAATCCCAGCACTCGGGAGGCAGGGCAGGAGGATTGTGATGTGAGTTTGAGGCTGAGCTCAGGGCCAGCCTGAACCACAAAGTGAGACCCTGTCTCCAAAAAACCTAAAAAAAAAAAAAAAAAAAAAAAAAAAAAAAAAAAAAAAAAAAAAAAAAAAAAGAGTTAACAGAGAAAAACAGCTCATTCCCTGATGGTGAGAAAAGAGTACAAAGGCAGAAGCCAGGAGCCAGATACACTCTTCCAGGTTGTGCCATTAACGACTCATATCTTCCAACCAAGCCTCACCTGCTAACAGTGCATTCAACTCTGAGCTCGTCTATGAATTAATTCAGTGATGCTTAGAGTGCCCCCATGGATCTTTCACCATTCAAAAGCCTTCTTTGGAACACATTAACTTTTAATGAAACGTACTAGACCTAAATTATAACAGAAAGTCTGCTTCATTTTATCTTTCAGAGAATTTATATGATTAATTTATTATCTTAAGAGCGTTTAGAGGAAAAGACCAAGGAAAAATGAGTTTAACTTATTGTTTCATAATACAAAGACCCATATTTTTGTGATATTTTATAAAATGAGGATGAGCACTTACACAATGGTAAAGTATGTAGAACCCACTTTTTGGGATCCATTCATAATATTTCAAAATAAATATTTTTTCTATTTTGTATAGTGCATTTACAAAGAGGATTTGAAATTTGTTTGACTTATATGTCTTACTAATAAGGTATTATTTACTCACAATGAAAATTCAGTGGGCATATTAACTCCATTTGAGTTCTGTATTAATCATTATTTCTATAACAAGAAGAGACATTTAAAATTCTGTAAGTTTTCTCAGTCTTTTTCTCAGACTAATGATTTTTTCACTCTACACTTTGTTATATGAAAAGATAACAAATAATAATGGGAAAACCTAGAAAGATATTTCAGCTAACATGGAGTGAAAAATTGTATCAATGGTCAACAAAGTTTAAACTCACCAAGTTTCCAAGAAAATTTGTCTCTCATTTTGATTAATATGAAAATACAGAGGATTTAATGAAACATAATATTTTAAAGGTCATTGTTTCAGTTAGCTCTCAGTTCAGTCTCAGCCTTCCTTATTACTGTTTCCACCAAATAGACATAGATTTAGAAATACAGTTGCTGAACACAGTGAAGTAGTAATTGAAATAGCTTTGAAATTATCTGGCATTTTTTGAATGATATGCTGCCTTATCTTTTCTGAAGACTTCTTTATCAGTCAAGTAATTCATATTATATTAGAAAGCTGTATATCTGGAGCAAATATATTCTAGTCTGTATTGAAAGGAAACTTAGTATTATACAAAAAAAAATTGTGGCTTTTTGTTTCATAGCTATTTAGCCCACTGCCCTAAAATGATGAAGTATTTGATAGTTGTTCATTATTGATAATATTGAAAAAATTATTATTCCTGAAAAAGAGATGTTACACTGTCTGAAATTGAGCAAATACACTACCAACTTGAATTCTCTGCTGGAAAAGAAAATATTTTTTAAATGACAAGTACAAGTAGGAGCTATTTGAGTGTTTATTAACCTTTACCATGAAAGCAGATTAAAATTCTCCAGGGTGTAATAAGTCTCTGGGAGACTGTTCTACTCGTTACAAATTTCCTTCATTTATCTCATTACCCAATATGACATTTAACATCTTGCTGAGTTGGAATAATTTGATCTACTGCACATTATCTTCCCATGAATGATGATGACTCTAGTGAATGACGAAAGCTGAGTTGTAACAAGAACATTATGTCAAATGTGTTTAATATTGGCAAAAATGCAAATAATAATTTAAAGGCACACAATTTTATCTATTTTGAATTACTAAGTTATTTTTTCAAGACACTTTTCAGCCTATTACCTCTGATTATCTTTAAACTACTTCCTCATAATGGCCATCTTGACTCTTCTATCATTCCTCTTTCTGACCTTGTTAACATTTCTAATATGATGTTATGCTTTATTTTCTCTGTGAGCTGATGAGATTCCAGACTGTCTACAAAGAGACACCAGATTTGAAAAATCTGACTGTGAGAATCTAACCATTCCTTGGCTTTGGTTTCTGTCAAGCTGGCCCTACTCTGTTATACCCTGCCAGATCAGCTCTTCTGTACTTTACTCTGGATAGTAAACTGTGTTTTCAGTAACCACACTTAATTATTTTTTTAGTTTTCTCTGTAAATCAGTACCTAGTTCTCTACATTGTTAATTCTAGTGGTATCTGTAAGACTTTTTGAATGACCTCTTATACTAAGCTGTTCTGCACTTACAGTACCTTTGTAAAAACTTTTTAAAACTAAAAGCATATTATTATTCTAAAATTTGTTAGAAAGGCACATACATTCTCTGGAAAATCCAGTCTCAATTCCTGAGCTGCCTAGAATGTCACCATAGGTTCAGGAGTTTCTGCAATAGTTTTATTTCCAGATTATCTTAGTTTTAATAACCTTAGTCCACTTATGAACAGCCAAAGAATGGTAATATCCTCAAAACAAGGCAGGAAATTAGAAACATCTATTAAACCTCTATATTTTAGTGAAGCAGCATGGACTATCTTCTATCCGTATGATATTTAAATTTATCTGTCAACTTGTCTAAGTGAAGTCACATGGTACACAGATATTCAGTCAAATATTAAGATAGATGCTTCTGTAGAACTACTGTGAAATAATCTTACAGTCAAACCTATATACTTTGAATAAAGACAACCACTAATAGAGTTTAAACATCCTGAATCACTGTATTGTTTAGGAAGAAGAAACTACATGTTTCTTTCTCTATTTTGATACCTATAATCAATAGAAGAAAGTGAAAATAATGATTAAAAAACTTTATTATGTGGCAGCTAGTTTTTGTAAACACTAATCATATGAAGTAAGTGATATTATTCCATTTTACATATGTAGAACATGAAGCTTGTAGAGTTAAACTATTTTTCTCAATATAACATAGTGACTGATAAAGACATATTTCAAGCTGTAATTTGATATGAAAGTCTTGTGTTGTACTGACTTGACCCAGTGATAGAAGCACTATGTGTTATGCTAATGGTTTAGTAGTCTGTTCCTTCTTGAGGGGGTTTAGAATGTAATGATGGCAAAGCTAAACCTAAAAATAAGATTTTGGTTCAGATGCCAAGATAATCTGATCTTCCAAGATAATCTGATCTTCCAAGAAAGATTAAGTGATTACATCCAATTATATATTTTCTGTCAAAATTATGAACTTGTGCCTAACTACAAGAATTGGATAGGCTTTGCTATAAGGTTTATTTGGGATCTTGCTGATTCTGGCATTGAAAGTCTAATATACGAGGAAATCCCTCAGTTTCTAACAGAGAATCAGAATCATCTTATTCCAAATATGAAAAAGAAATCCCACATTTGTTACTTCTCTAGTTCCTAGATGAAACTAAATCTATAGAAAGTGAGAAGATCGATAAAAAAGTGTTTTCTGTAGTAAATTAACTAAAATGTTATGTGCAATTTAAGACAACCTACATAAACAAATAAAACACTGTTCATGTCTTTAATATTGGTTTGCAAAATTTAGTATTATTTTGAGATTTTGTATGTCTTTAAAGGTTTTTACTGTTCTGAATTTCAGGTCTACAGAATTAAATATCTGTACTACTATTGACACACTGTCAAAGAAAATCAACCTTTGAAAATTTCCTCTCATTTAATCTGAAAAATAAAACACAAGAATACATTTATTTTACTGCATATTATCACAACATAGTGTCGATATTTGTAGAAGTAAGTTAATCTAGAGACCAAGAATCATTATAAAGATGAAACATCTGTCTTGGAAAGATTTTTTCTCTAGGTTTCCGCATTTATACTCTCACTATTTTATTTAATCATATATCCAAGGGGAAACACATACAGTAGACCTTTGTATTTGTGGAAATTCAATCTTTTTGTCAGATCTCTTTTTTCCCAGTTCTCTTCTGTCAACCAATAATATTGTTATCTTCCTCTCAAAAACCTACATATAATCTAGCAAAGCTTGAACCACAGTTAATCCCCAAGTGACTGTCAGTGTGAATCTATGGTCTTCATTTTCCTAGGCACAGATTACTTAGGTTAATATACTACAAAAAGTTATATGTTCAAAATTATGCTAAACTGGTTTGACTTGTCTTTCTGGTAGTTTTCTATACCTTGTCATCATAGAGGAATAGAATATCTGAAGAGTTGATTAGGTTTTCCCAGACCAGGTAGCAGAGGGATTCTAGGCAATGGAAATTACGCACAAAAAGACAAGTGAAGGAGCAGTTGTTACCACTCCTGGATTAAAGTAACGAGGTGATCGCTATCAGGAAATAAGCATGAAATACTGCACAGGGAGGGAGTGATACAGTTATGTTGAGAAACATTATGTTTAATTTAGAAAAGAATAGAGTTAAGGGTCTTTTATTCACATTTTATTTATTTAGAAGAAATAAAAATAAATCACTTCATATTTTCACTGATTCAGAAAAGAATTTTTGAGGAACTTTTCACCCAGTAGCACATTCTTTAAGGCTATCAGACTTTTTTTTGTTGTTGTTTTACAAAAGGTGTCACTACATATTTCAAGGGTAAAAACTGGGAGGATATATTTGAGCTTCACTTTAAAAAAATCTAGGTATAGAGAAAAAGTAACAAATATGGGATTTCTTTTTCATATTTCAAACCTCATTTGGAATCTGGATGCTATTTGAGCTGGTGTCAAGGATGCATAAAATTAAATTTAATAAATCTCAGCTTTAAGAAATGCCATGTTTTTCTTGGGTCAAGTAGTTAGATGCTGGGTGAAATATAAACTGACTGTGGAAATGAATGACACTGCTAAGTATTTTCATAATTCTGCACATTCAATGGGTACTGGTCATTTACAAGACTGAAAGTAGATTAAAAGGAAAAAGGGGCAGAGGACAGTAAAGAACAGAATAGAAAGAAAATTCAATGCAAAAAAAATGGAAACAAACATATATATATGGCTGGTGATGGTCGTAGGGAGTGCAGAAGAATGGGAAAAATGAGAATCATGATATATCATGTTTAAGTACAAATTCTCATTTTTGAAGGTGATCATGATGTGTATCTAAAATACACCAATAAACTCAACAATGGAATATATGAATAAAAATAAACTTCAAAATGGATAGTGGAGGGTCTGTGATGTGGAAAAAGATCTCATGGATAGTTGTTAACTTGTGACTGAGAGGAAAAGATTTTAAGTACTTGCAAAAATCATGCTCATAGAAGATATGTTTTCAACAAGATCAAGCATGTTTTTAAAATAACACTCATGTGTTTTAGTTAAAAAAAGAGAAAGCCTCCAAGTAAATTTTATGAATAAATCAGAGTTCAAATATTCAAGTTTCAAATCAGGATATATTTTATTATTATGTGTTTAAAGACTTATTTTTAAAAGTATGTATTACCAGGTGTGGTGGCTCATTCTTGTAATCTCAGTACTCAGGAGACAGAGACAGGATTGCTGTGAGTTTGAGGGTTAACTGGGCTACATAGTGAGCTCAGGGCCAACCTGAACTACAAATGCGACACCCTGTCTCAAAAACAAAAATTAAACCAAAAAGCAAATAAAAAATGTATTACTTTGCTTTTAAAACATCATTATTATTTACAAGTATGATACTAATATAAGGTAATTGAAAGGTTTTATATGAGAAAAAATGGTATTCTATTTTATAAATGTAGTAATATGAATTTATACAAGGTAACTATCTGAATATGAAATTTAAAAATGAATTTACATTGTCTAATACTAGCTACTGTATTTTAAAATATTAGTTTCATGTGCAGTGAGGATTTTCTTCAGAAAGTAATACCGTTCATTTTTCTACATTGAAAAGCTTTTAAATTCTTGATCACATGATCCTTTCATCACAGAATTTGTTTTAGTAGTACAAGTTCGCAGGACATGAAGTCTACAGTCCTCATGGGCAAAGGCCAGAATTTGATCCCTGGCAACACACCCACAAACACACACACACACACACACACACACACACACACACACACACACACACACACACACTCACACACACACCAAAAAAATGAAAGAAAGAAAGAAAGTTGTAGAGGGAATACAAGAACATAGCATTATTTATTTTTAAATCCCATTTCCCATCCTATCACTTTCCTCCCTCTTCCTTCAAATTCATTTCCTTATTTTCAATGTTGTTGATATTATTAATCTTGGCTCATGTATATGACATGTGATGTTTACATTCATTGTTAGATTCCTGTCTATAGAATATCTTTAATCTACTTAATTCCACTTCTTCTCTCAGTGCTTTACACTCAGTCTCCTGGACTCCTTCCAATTTCCAAGAGATTTGCTTGTTTCCTTCTATCTATCCTTTATTATTATCTTTGCATTTTGCTTTATCCAATTTGAGAAACAGTATATGGCACGTAACCTGTGTGTCTGACTTATTTTACTCAACATTATATTTTCCTGGAATATCCAATTTCTTACAAATGTCTAAAAGTTACCCTTCTTTATAGCCAAATAGTATTCCATTATATATTAATATTATATTTCTTTATTCATTATCTCTTGATGGATGTAAAAGCTGCTTCCAGGATTTAGGTATTATGAATTGGGTTTATGTATACATTTGTATGCATGTATGTCTGTAGTATGAAGTCTTTAGTTCTTCTGAAAAGATAACCAGAAGGAAAATAGATGGGTCATATGGAATTTCTATTTTTGTTCTTCGAGAAATCTCCATATTGATGTCTACAATGGTTGCTTTAACTCACATCACCAAGAATTTAAGAAGGTTCTTTTTTCATTGTATCCATGCTATCATTTGTTGTTATTTGACTTCATTTCAATATGAATTTGTTATGATTATCATTCTTCCTGGAATAAGATGGAATCTTAGTGTTGTATTAATTTGCATTTCTAATGATCAGAGATGTTTAAACTTTTCTAATTTTTAAAGCAGACATTCTATTTAGTGTTGTCTATGAGTAGGAAAATACATTAGGAAAAAAATTGAGACTTTTTATGTACTATTTACAATTTGACCAAAAAGGCCCACTGAGGATAAGAAAATCCCTTGCTTCTCTCAGTCCATACGGTCTAAATTCAGTTTCCCATTATCCTTAGTAAAGAACTGTCCAGATTATGTGAAATTCTTTGAGCTTAGTGGAGGCAATGTATTGGGTTTACCTTACCACACAAATAGTAAGAAAGAGTTAACTTAGTGAATTACACAGTGTAATGTACAATGAATAAAGACTAGACACTCTAAAGAGTAGATCAACACACTAGTTTTTAAATTCACATAACAAAAAGGAAGAGCAAAGCAAACATCTTAAAGATTGTTTGTGAGCAGGACACAGATTCTTGCTTTTCATCTAATTATCTACAAAGGCTATGCCGAATATTGTGATGTAGGAGTAGGCATGGATCCAAAGGTCTTCGCCCTTCACAACATCTTCAGTCTGTTTTTATTCTAATTTTAAGACAGCATTTCTAAACATTAAACTATTCAGATGAAACTCAAATGGGATCCTCCTGTGTCAGCCTTTCTGAGTGCTTGGATTACTGGCATGTACCACCCAACCTGGCTCTGATATATTCAAAGACCAAAGCATTATAGCTATTTTGCCCAGATTGACTTTAGTATGACATGAACTCTGAACCTTAACGGACGTGATAAAAACTAATTCCATTAGTTTAAGTAGCAAAAAAATAAAAAGAGTGAAATTGTAAAACTTTAATATTATTGTCAAAAACCTCAATCTTGAAAAGGCTTTAAAACTTTAATTTTGACATTTAGAAGTGCATGCCACCCAAATTAATGATGTCCTTAGCTGTCAAAGTGCTAACCCAAAATAATTTCTGTTGGTTACCCTTCAATCAAAAATACAAATGAAAATTAATTTCTTGGTTGCATTCTTTGCCTATCCCTTTGGGATATTAAAATTGCAATCAACAATTCATTTCTACAACTTTAGTTTAAATTATGACAAATTAATTTTGGTGAAAATTATTTAAGTGTTCAAAGCGTATATAATTGCCACTAATACAGTGAAATGTATTAAAATGATTTACAAGAAGGAATTGAGTACTTCCAAATCTATAATTCAAACAGAAAACATTCCCCAAATTTTCTGTAAAACATTTCAAAGATGATTTTTGTCAGTGAAAACACTGAAGTTACATTGTGGAGAAACTTTAAATACATTTTTTCAGAATTATTTAAAAAATCTACAGTATGAAAACACACTACTTTTTATTATTTTTTGGAAGTACAGATTATTGAATATCGTTCAGAACACAGAAAATAAGCAAAAATGTTTGCATAATGAAAGTACCGTACTGTTTGGGGTTGAATATTTATCCTCTGTAGAATCAAATTATTTCTTTTTCTTTCGAAGATTCTAGTTGTAAATCTACACCTTTGGTTCAGTTTATTACTCTCCACATAAGATGGAGAAGATATTCAAAGTGACTCACAGAATGCAGTGTGCATGCAAGAAAACAAATATTTTCAAGACAATGGGACATTATATCTTAATGTAGTGCTTCAAATTTCAACTACAGTGTAGGCAATTACAAAGACAGATGAATACATTTTTAAAGATCTGTTAGGATCTAACAAGTACACTTCATTTCCATTATTTATGAAAATAATATATCTTCCATTAATAAATACAAAACAAATAAGTGCTCCTCCTCTCCTTACTCACAAAGCAACATTTTGCCATATATTTGATGATCATTTGTGTTTCTTTCTATGATGAATGGTTATTCATTTCACTCACCCACTTCTTATCTAGATCTTTTATTTTAAGTGGTATAGTTTTTGGGAATTCTTTATATATTTTTATATTAGTCTATTTTTGATTTAGCTATTGCAGTTCTGTTTTTGAAAATCCTTCACTTTTTATTGTACCTCTCTTACAGTGGGTTCAATGTTTCTATTTCAATGTTCATTTTTTTTTTTGAAACAGGATCTTGCTTTGTAGTTCAGCCTGACCCTGAGTTCACTATGTAGCCCAGGCTAGCCTTGAACTCACAGCAATCCTCCTGTCTCTGCCTCCAAAGTGCATGAGCCACCATGCCCGGCAATGTTGAAATTTTTATCAGGTTTTTTAAAAATTAATTTTATTGGTAATATATATATATATGCACATATATAATATAATATATATATAACTGGTACATTATATATATATTTAAAATTAATATATAATACATATTATATATTTAACTATATATATATATATATATATATATAATTAAATTTAACATTGAAAACTTGTCCCAGTACATGACACATCTTGATTTTCATTTTGT
Organism: Petromus typicus; assembly: GCA_004026965.1. NCBI lineage: Eukaryota > Metazoa > Chordata > Mammalia > Rodentia > Petromuridae > Petromus > Petromus typicus. Next base: position 38,457 of record PVIR01010259.1, read on the forward strand.
CGCATTCGTCTGTCTTCCCTAAAACCCCATAAACATAACCTTTGTTTCCTTTCTTACTATTGAATAATTCTTTCCCTTCTTTATTTACCCCTACTCTCCTTTCCCTTTGACTTTTGAACACTTTCTTCCTATTTCACAATATGTATCATGCATCTTGTAACTCATTTACACCTTCAGTTTCATATACTATAGAAATTATATGGTATGATTTTAGTTTAGTACATGGTGAGGGATGTGAGTCGTTTTAATTTTCTCCAGACAAACATCCAGTTTTTACAAAGCCGTTTGCTGACTACACTATCATTTCCCCAACGTGTTTTGGGGACCTTTGTCAAAGATCAAAAGGCTGAAGTTTTCTGTATTTTCTATTTGTTTCAGTTGATCCATATTTCTATTTTTATTCTGGGACCATGCGGTTTTTAATCACTATTGCTTTACAGTTGAGTGGGAAGGCAGATACTGTGATGGTCCCTGCTATTCCTTTGTTACTCAAGATTGCTTTTTCTATTTCTGTTGCCTTCTGGTTCCTGGTGAATTTTAGAAATATTTCTTCTATACCTGTGAAAAATGTTGTTATTTTTATTGAGTGCAATGAATCTATATAAAAGGTTTGGGGAGATGGCCACTTTTACTGTACTTGGTCTGTCTGTCTAGGAGCAGGGGACATTTTTCCCTGTGCTGATGTCTTCTTCAATCTCCATTTTCACAGTACTGTAATCTTTCTAGAGTTCTCTTTTGGTTAGGTTAATTCTAAGGTATTTAATTTTTCTTGATGCTATAATGAAGGATGTTTGATGCTATAATGAAGGATGCTACAATGAAGGATTGTTTTCATAATCTCCTTTTTGATGAGTTCAATTTCTGTTTACACAAATGCTATTGATTTCTGTGTGATAATTTTGTATCCTGATAGATTTCTGAGGCTGATTATTAATTCTATATTTTTGTTCTAATTCTTTAGGTCTTCGATGTAGAGTATCATGTCATCTGCAAATAATGAAAATTTGATTTCTTCCTTTTCTTTCCCTTCTCTGACTGCTCTGGATAACACTTTGAGTATTATGTTGAACAAAAGTGTTTATCCGTGGAGCTTTGTCTTGTTCCTGATTTCAGGGGAAATGCTTTTAATTTTTCTCCACTTGACATGATGTTATCAATTGATTTGTCATAATCTAAGTGTAGTCTTTCTATGCTTATTTTATCAAAGTTTTTCTTTTTCTGAGCAATGTTGAATTTTTTTTTCAAAAATCTTTTCTCCATCTATTGAAACGATCTTATGATCTTTTAATCTTGCTTCTGTTTAGGTAATGTATTACATTTATTGATTTGTTTGATGTGCTGTGCTTTAGGTTTTGGTCTCAAACCTACTTGATCATGATGTCTGCTCTTGATGCTGTGTTGTATCCTATTCACTAATATCATGTTGAAGGGTTTTGCATCTATCTTATCAGAGAGTTTGGCCTGAAGTTTTTATTTTTACTTAGGTGTTTATCTGGTTCAGGACTCAAAGTGATGCTGGCTTCTATAAATCAGTTTGGAAAAACTATCCGGTTCATTTTTCTCGAAGAGCCAGAGAAGTATAAGTGATATATCATCCTTGAAAGCTTTGTAGAATTCAGCAGTAAATTTATCATATCATAGGTGATTTTTCATTGGTAGAATTTTCATTACTATCTTAATTTAATTGCTTTTATTGAGTTGGTCAGCAATTTCATGTCTTTTTGATAATTTTCATGAGTATAGGCCTTTACACATTACTTCAAACTTTCCAATTTGTTGAATACAATTTTTCTTTTTCTTTTTCCTTTTTTTTTTTTTTTTTTTTTTTTTTTTTTTTTTTTTTTTTTTTTGAGACAGGGTCTCGCCTTTTAGTTCAGGCTGGCCCTGAGCTCAGCCTCAAACTCACATCACAACAATCCTCCTGCCTCTGCCTACTGAGTGATGGGATTACAGGTGTGAACCACCACACCCAGCATTGTGTTATATGGTACTAATTGCTGCTGGGCATGAGTCTCCATGCCCAGTATTATATGTGGTTAACCAGGGATCGAACCTGGGTCCTTGTACTTATAAGACAGATGCTGGAACCACTGAGCTAAATCTCCAGCCTGAATACAATTTTTCTTAATAGTTACTATGTATTGGATTTTGACAGTGTCTATCATGACTATACCTTTTCCATTTTTAATTACATTGGTGCATCTTTTCTCTCTTCACTTTTAAGGTTGGCTAAGGGTTTATGTTTTTATTCTATCAAAGGTAGAATAACTCTTCAATTCTTTGATTCTTTATAATTTATTTTGTCTCAATTTCACTGAATTCTGCTATAGTGGTTATGATTTCCCCTTCCATGATCTTGGTTTGGGCCAGGATTGTTATTGTTTCTCAAGTGTCGTAAGGTTCTTTATAAAGTTATTTATCTGAGCTTACCATTTTTTCTTAATGTGACCATTAACTACACTGAACTTCTCTCTTACGACTGCTTTCATTGAGTCCTAGAGATTCCATCATGCTCCAAAGGCATTGTTGTTGGCTACTAGAAATTGCCAAGTATATTTCCTTGATTTTGTTCTGTGGCCCAGTTGGTGTTCAATAATGTGTTATTAGTTCTCCAGGTGCTTCTAAATTTTCCATTGTTCCTTTTTGTCTTTGATTTCAGTTATCAATTGCACAGTGGTCGGCCCATGCACATAGGATAATTTTAATTATTTTATATGTATTTAACTAGGTTTTATGGAGTACTAATTTTGATATATATTTTGGAGAAAGTACCAAGTCTTACAGAAAAGAATTTATGTTCTGTTGTAGAAGGGTAGTATATTGTGTAAATACCTATTAAATCTATGTTCTAGGGTGTATTTCAACTGATACATATATATATATATATATATATATATATATATTTTTTTTTTTTTTTTTTTTTTTTTTTTTTTGAGATGGAGTCTAGCTTTTGTAATTGAGGTTGGCCCTGAGCTCAGTCTGGAACTCACAGCAATCCTCCTGCCTCTGCCTCTCAACTACTGGGATTACAGGCCTGAACTGCCACTACTGGCACTGTGGGCATGAGTCTCCATGCCTGGCATTGTTGTATGTAGTTAACAGAGATCCAACCCAGCCCTGTTACTTGCCATGCAGGCACTGAAACCACTGAGCTAGATTCCCGGCCAACTCTGATATTTCTTTATTGATTTTTAATGTCTGACATCTCTTTTTTAAAGTAAAATTTTAAGATCCCCCACTATAACTGTGTTAATATTTATCAATAGATGTTCCAGTATTTGGTATATAAATATGCATGTATTATCATTTTCTTGTTGGATTATTATCTTAACTTATTTGTAGTGTCCTACTTTATCTCTTCTAGACAATTTTACCATAAAGTTTACATTGTCTGAGATTAAAGTTGCTACTCTTCCTTCTTTTCCAATTCCTGGTACATGAAACATTGTTTTCTAGTCTATGAATATTACTTTGTATTAGATGAGTTTCTTGTATAAAGCAGACTTGAATTCTGTTTTCCATCCAGTTTTTAATTTGTGTCTTTTATTTTCTTTTAATTTTTAATCTTTATTCGTACATTACATATACACATCATGATTGCACTCCATAATGGGGGTTTCAACCAGTATAAGACACAACTTAATTCTCATTCTTTGCCATAGCCCTACCCACCCTACCACCCCCCCATATACATAAAATTTGTTTCCTTACTTTTTTGTTACAATCTCAACATTTTACCCCTTCTTCCTATTTTACATTGAGCATTTTCTATTTCACAATATATAACATACAATTCTATGACTCATATACATCTTTATTTTCTCATAACAGAGAAAAGATGCGATATGTACCTATCTGTGCCCTATTTAATTCACTTATGAGGATATCCACAAGGTATGTCCATTTAAGTAGAAATGATTCAAACTTATCATTTTTTATGGCAGAGTAATACTCCATTCTGTAGAAGAACCACACCTTTTTGACCCAGTCTCCAGTTGATGGACACTTGGGTTGTTTCCAAGATGTAGCAATCACAAATTGGGCTGCTATAAACATGGGTGCACATATGTCACTGCGATATGAGTCTTTTAATTCTTGTGTGTATATACCTAGCAGGGCAATGGTCAGGTCAAATGGGACCTCCAATCCTAGCTTTTTGAGGAATCTCCAAACTGATCTCCACAGGGGTTGTACGAGTCTACAGTCCCACCAATAGTGGAGAAGGGTTCCTTCTTCTCCACAGCCTCACCAACATTTGCCGTTGGCTGATTCTGAAATGGCAGCCATTCTATGTGGAGTAAGATGAAATATCAATGTTATTTTCATCCGCATCTCTCGAATGACTAATGATGTTGAGCATTTCTTCATATGCTTCTTAGCTGCACTTACTTCTTCCTCTGAAAAATATCTGTTCATTTCCGATGCCCATTTTTGAATTGGGTCATTAAATTTGGGTGGGCTGATTTTTTTGAATTCTCTATATATTCTAGAGAATAGCCCTTTGTCTGAGGAACAGCTGGTAAAGATTTTTTCCCACATTGTTGGTTGCCTTTTTGCATTGTTGGTGGTTTCCTTTGCTGTGCAGAAGCTTTTTAAAAGAATGAGGTCCCATTTGTTGATTTCCTCAGCCAATTCTTGTGCTATAAAAGTTTTGTTCATGAAGTCTTTCCCTAACCCAATGTCTTTGAGAGTTTTACCTAACCTGTTTTGCAGTAGGTTTAGAGTGTCTGTTTTAATATTTAGGTCTCTTATCCACTTTAATTTCAGCGTGGTACACGGTGAAAGAGTTAGATCTAGTTTTAGTCTTTGGCAAGTTAAAGCGCAGTTTTTCCAGCACCATTTGTTTAAGAGGCTATCTTTCCTCCATTGAGGATTTTTGGCTCCTTTGTCAAAAATGAGGTGGCTCAGTGTATCTGGAGTAGTTTCTGGATCTTCTAGTCCATTGATCCTTGGGTCTGTTACTTTGTCAGTACCAAGCAGTTTTTATCACAGTGGCTTTATAGTATAGTTTCAGGTTCAGAGTTGTGATACCCCCCACCATGTCCCTGTTGCTTAGAATTGCTTTGGCTATTCTAGGTCTTTTGTGGTTCCAGATGAAAGTTTGAATTTTTTTCTCTAAATCTGTGAAATATGCTGTTGGAATTTCAATCGGGATTGCATTGAATGTGAAGAGCAGTTTTGGGAATATAGCCATTTTGAAAATAGTGGTTCTTCCTACCCAGGAGCGAGGTATGTCTTTCCATTTTTTGATATCATCTTCTATCTCTTTTTTCAGAGCGCTATAGTTTTCAGAGTAGAGGTCTTTCACCTCTTTTGTTAGACTGATTTCTAGGTATTTTATTTTTTGGGGGTGCCATTGTGAAAATGACCGACTCTCCACTTTCTATCTCAGTGGGTCTACTGTTTGTGTATACGAAGACTATTGATTTTTGAACGTTGACCTTGTAACCAGCTACACAGCTAAAATTGGCGAATAGGTCCAGCAGTTTTTAATTGAGTTTTTAGGATCCTCTAGATAGAGTATCATGTCGTCAGCAAATAATGACAATTTAACTTCTTCTTTTCCAATCTTTATTCCTTTTATTTCTTTCTCTTGCCTAATCGCTATGGCTAATATTTCCAGAAATATATTGAACAGAAGTGGTGAGAGAGGACATCCTTGTCTTGTTCCTGATCTTAGTGTGAAAGGTTTCAATTTTTGACCATTTAGTATGATACTGGCTGAAGGTTTCTCGTAGATAGCTTTTATTATTTTGAGATACAGACCATCTATTCCGACCTTCAGTAGGGTTTTGAACATAAATGGGTGTTGGATTTTGTCAAATGCTTTTTCTGCATCAATTGAGATGACCATATGATTTTTGTCCTTAAGCCTGTTAATATAGTGTATAACATTGATTGATTTACATATGTTGAACCATCCTTGCATCACTGGGATGAATCCAGCTTGGTTAGGGTGTTTAATCTTTTTGATAATTCTCTGTGTTCTGTTTGCCAGGATCTTATTGAGGATTTTTTGCATTGATATTCATTAGAGATATTGGCCTGCAGTTCTCTTTTTTGGTTGGGTCTTTCTCTGCTTTTGGAATCAGGGTAATGGTTGCTTCCAGGAATGAGTTTGGGAGTACTGCTTCCTTTTCAATTTCATTGAAGAACTTCAGAAGTAGAGGCACTAACTCTTCTTTAAAAGTTTTATAGAATTTAAATATAGAATAACATAATATTCAAATACAGAATAGCAGTAAAACTGTCAGGTGCAGGGCTTTTCTTTGTTGGCAAGTTTTATATTGAATTTTCTATTTCACAGATTGTTACTGGGGTATTTAACATTTCTATATCTTCTTTATTCAGCTTTGGGAGTTCATATGTCTCCAGAAACCTATCCATTTCTTCTACATTTTCCATTATATTGAAGTAGAAATTTTCAAAGTAGGTGTTTCTTATCCTCTGGACTTCCTCTGGGTCAGTAGTAATTTCTCTGTTCTTATTCCTAATAGCATAGATATGTGCCTTTTCCTTCCTTTGTTTAATGAGGTTGGCTAGGGGTTTATCAGTTTTGTTTATCCTCTCAAAGAACCAACTCTTTGATTCATTGATTTTTCTGAACCATTCTCTTGGTTTCTATTGCATTAATTTCTGACCTGATCCTTATAATTTTTTGTCTAGTTCGAGCTTTGGGTTTGTTTTACTCTTCTCTTTCTAGTCGCTTGAGGTTCAGCATTAACCTGTTTATTTGAGCTTGGTCCGTTTTCTGGATGTAGGCTTTCACTGCTATGAATTTTCTTCGTAAAACTGCTTTTATTGTGTCCCATAAATTTCTATATGTAATATTGGGGTTATCGTTTAGTTGTAAGAACTGCTGAATTTCTTCTCTAATTTCTTCTGTGACCCATTGGTTGGTCAGCAGAGTGTTGTTCAGTTTCCATGTGATTGTGAAGACCCTGGGCTTTCCTTTGCTATTCAGCTCCAATTTCAGGGCACTACGGTCTGACAGTATACAAGGGATAACTTCAATCCCTTTATGTTTGCTTAAACCTGTTCTATGAATGAGCACATGGTCTATTTTGGAGAATGATCCATGAGCAGTTGAGAAGAATGTATATTCTGACTTTGAGGGGTGAAATACTCTGTAGGCATCTATTAAGTCCATTTCCTGAAGAGTCTGGTTGAGCTCAAGGATTTCCTTAGTGACTTTTTGTCCAGTCGATCTGTCTCTTTGTGATAGTGGGGTACTGAGGTCCCATACTATTATTGTATTGGAGTTTATCTGGTTTTTCAAGTCTGTTAATATTTGTGTTATATAGTTGGGTGCATTAGAATTTGGAGCATAGATATTTAAGATTGTGATTTCTGTCTCTTGGATTTTTCCCTGAACTAAAAGATAGTGTCCATCTTTATCTCTCTTTATCAGCTTTGGCATGAAGTCTATTTTGTCTGCAAATAAAATCACCACTCCTGCTTTCTTGCTGTTTCCTGTCGCATGGAGTATTGTTTTCCATCCCTTTACTTTTAGTCCATGGGTTTCTTTCTGAATTAGGTGTGTTTCTTGTATACAGCAGATTGTAGGATCTTGCTTTTTGAACCACTCTGCCAGTCTGTATCTCCTAATTGGCACTTTGAGTCCATTGACATTAATGGTTATGACTGATATAGGTAACTTGAGTGCTGCTATGTTTTCCTGTTCTTGGCTGTGTTATTCTACTTCTGCCCTTTCCCCATCAGTTTTTTGTTTGGTCCCTTGGATTGACTTGCTTAGGTGTCATGGATTCGTAACTTTCCTTATTTTTCTCCAAGATATTCTTTAAAATGTTTTGGAGCACAGGTTTCGTATTTGTGAAATTTTTCAGGTGTTCTTTGTCATGAAAGTGTCTTATTTCCCATTCAATTTTGAAGGATAGTTTTACAGGAAACATCAGTCTGGGTTGGAAGTTGTTTTCCTTTAGGGCTTGGAAGACTTCACTCCAGGCTGTTCTTGCATTGAGTGTTTGAGTTGAGAAGTCCGCTGTGATGGGCTTCCTTTGGAATGTAACTGTTTTCTTGTCTCTGGCTGTTTTATGTATTTCATTCTTTTTTTGGATATCTGGGACTTTTATGATTATATGCGTAGGTGTAGATTTTTTCATGTCACGGGCATGTGGCGTTCTGTATGTGTCATATATTTGTATGTCCAATTCTTTACCTTTTTCTGTGAAGTTTTCTGCCATTATCTCTGTGTATAACTTTTGGATGTCTTTAGCATTGTCTCCTGCTTCCTCAGTGACTCCAATCAATCTTATGTTATTCTTCTTTGAATCATTTAGGAGTTGTTGGATTGACTTTTCATTATTGGTTGCTTTTTTCCTTAGATTTTCCCTTTCCAGTTCATTGATTGAGATCTTGTCTTCTATGTCTGAAATTTGCTCTTCTGTCAAATTCATTCTATTGCTCAGACTTTCATTTTCTTTCTTAATTTCCTGGACTTCTGTTTGTAGGTGTTGAAAAGGTTCCACTGCTTTTGCTATCTTGGATTCTATCAACTCCATGATTTCCTCTTTAGCTTTATTAATCATCATGTTGATAGTATCTAATATCTCTGCTTTCATCTCAGAGATCAGTTCTGATTTCCATTTTACTAGATCTGCTTTGGTTACCATTTCAGAGGGCCCTGGAGACTGGGCTTCACACTTCTCTATTTCCCTCCCCCCTGTGTTACCTGGAGGTGAGGATCTTTGTATCTGAGACTTTGAGTGTTTCCTCATCTCTGATCTGCCCTGTTTTCTGGCGCTGTTTGTTGCAAGTCACTTTCCTCCTAATAGTTAGGAACCTTAAAATAGCAGTGTTTCCTGGGTTGTTCTTTGCAGTCTGTCTTGGCACCTAAAGAAAAACCCCTAGTTCTGGCACACCATATGAGGCACTCAATCAATACAGTCAGAACACCTTCTCCTGTCTGCTTTAGAGTCCAGGAAGACTGTGGCTCCTGAAGTGCTACAATGGCGCTGCCTGAGGTTCCAATGGGCCCGCCTGCTCACCAATACAGAGTCTCTGGGCTCAGTTGTGCAGTCGGCCTGGAGGCCACTAGGCTGTAGGCCCTGTGCAGCTGCAATGGTAGGCGCTGTTGTTCCAACAGGCCCACCTACTCACCAATACAAGCTGACTGGATGTGCTTCTGCAGTTGCTGTGGAGAAAGTCAGACTCTGGACTGCTAACCTCAGTCCCTGGGTGCTCTTTGGGCATAGGCCTGGAAGCCAGCAAGCTCCAACCCTGGCGCAGATTCAGTGATGCAGACTTGGTGCTGCAGGTGCCATTTCCCGAGCCACCCGCTGCTAAATGGAGTCCCTGGGCACTCTTCCAGCATGGGCCTGGAGGCCGGTAAGCTCCAACCCCGGCACAGATTCGGTGACGCAGACTTGGTGCTCCAGTAGCCGTTTCCCTAGCCACTCGCTGCTAAACTCAGTCCCTGGGCGCTTTTCCGGCATGGGCCTGGAGGCCAGTAAGCTCCAACCCCGGCACAGATTCAGTGGCACCGTCGCTGTTTCCCGAGCCGCCCGCTGCTGACCTCAGTCCCTGGGTGCTCTTCCGGCGTGGGCCTGGAGGCCAGTTAGCTCTAACCCCGGCACAGATTCGGTGACACAGACTCGGTGCCGCAGTCACCCTTTCCCGGGCTGCCTGCCGCTAAACTCAGTCCCTGGTTGCTCTTCCAGCATGGGCCTGGAGGCCGGTAAGCTCCAACTTTGGCGCAGATTTGGTGGCACAGTCGCCATTTCCTGAGCCGCCCGCTGCTAAACTCAGTCCCTGGGCGCTCTTCCGGCGTGGGCATGGAGGCCAGTAAGCTCTAACCCTGATGCAGATTTGGTGACGCAGACTCAGTGCCACAGTCGCCATTTCCCAAGCCGCCCGCTGCTAACCTCAGTCCCTGGGTACTCTTCCGGTGTGGGCCTGGAGGTCAGTAAGCTCTAACCCCGGCGCAGATTCGATGACTAATCTGTGTCTTTTAATTGAGAGTTGAGATCATTAGTAATGATGTACTACTAATACTCAGTGATGTATTACTAGTACTCAGAGGTGTTGATTAATTGCTACTGTTGTGCTTTTGCTCTGTTTGTATTTCCTTTCTCTCATGTTTTTATTGTTTTTAATTCGTTGGTATTGCTTGCTGTTTTCATTTCATCCAAATTTTTAACTTTGTTGGTTCTGTCATTTATTTCTGGAACATTCTGGAATACTTTCTGGAATACTTGTTTCCTATTTATAAATCTCTTTCATCATGAAATATCCTCATACGTTTATCTATTTTGAAGGACTATTTTAGTGGGTGTGTTAATCTTGGTTTGAATTATTTGCCTTAAGGCCCTGACACACTTCATGCCAAGCTCTTGTTGCCTTCATTCCAAGATCTGTTGAGACATCTCTTGCATTTCTAATAGAGCTATACTTGATTCTTTTGTTTTTCTCTGCTTTAAAAATGGTGGATTATTGTTGTTGTTTTTCTTGGACATCTAGAAATTGACATAATCATTACATGCCTTAGCCCGCTTCTTTTTTGGTATACTTGTTTGTTACTCTGAATGCCTTGCTTGCTTGTTCAACTCTTTTCTCATAGTTAAGAAATTTCTATTAAAATTTCTGGAAACAATTATTAATTATACTTGTGTTGTCTTTAGCACTTGTTTATTAAACTAGACTTGAGTTAATCTTCTTAGTGTCATGTGATAGCTGTTAGATGTTCTTTTGTTCTCTTATTTTTTTCATGAATCCTGTGAATATTTTATCATAATTCACTATTTTATCTTTTCCTTCAGACACTGTCTTCATATTAGTTATTTGTCCAATTCATGAATTTTATATTGCTATTTATTTGTGGTATTTCTGTCTGTTAATTTTTCATCTATTCTCTATCTTTGATGAATTTGTTACTTGTATTTTAAACTATTTTGATCAGCTCTTATAAAATTTTATTAGTTTTCATTGTATTAGTGCTGGGCATTTTGAGTAATAATGCCATAAACTTTTGGGTCATTTCCCTTAGAACTTGTCAAATTTATTTCTTTAAAATTTTCTCTAAACTGTATTTCCCAGTATTTTCTTTCTTTCTATTTGTATCACTTTGATCTGCTCCAGGAGAGTGGGAGATATTGGGGTTCTCTGAACCTTTTTTCCCATGATCTTGTGTGTTCACTTCTGTTCTTTAGGGGTCTTTTTTTATCCCTTTCTCCTTGTTTTTTCTTTTTTCATTAATGGAGGATGAGATCTAGTAAGACAAGGAAGGCTTGTGATTTACAGAAATAATTTTAGTAAGATATTCTCTTTTTTTAAAATTAAAATCTTTATTGGTACATTACATATACACATCATGATTTCGCTCAACAATGAGAATTTGTACCAGTATATGACACAACTTAATTCTCATTTTTTCCCATAGCTCTACCCATTCTACCACCCCCAACCCTATACACATAAACTTTGTTTCCTTAAATAATGAGATACTCTCTTTTCTTGATGTGTTTCCTGCTTTATATGTTCAGAGATAGAGTTTATCCCTTCAGTTATTTAATTTATTTATACAATGTTATGGATTATGATTAGATATCCCCCTAAAGCTTCATTCTTTTTGGGATTTATGCATGATTGGGTTAGGTCTGAGGACACTACAATTAAGGGCATGAATGCCACCTAGAGTAAGTAGTTTGGATTAGAGAAAAGGGATAGAAAGAGGTATTCAGGGCTCTTGTTTTGCTACTTCTGTCACCATGAATTCTTTCTCCTCTGTAAGGCCTGTCACACCACTCTGCCTTAGAGTTAGCCAATTATGGGTGAAAAATTCTAGGAACTGCGAGCTAAAAAAAATGCTCTTCTCTTTAACTTTTGACGTTGGATATTTTGTCTTAACAATGAGGAAAAAAAGTACGTAATAAGACTCTATTCCTAGATTAAAAATAAATATTAAGTCTGGTGAATGTTTCAGCTCAGTGGCACCCATTTACCTTGTAGCCACAAGGTGCATTTCCTAGTACTGCCTTTCCCAAAAAGAACAATGAAAAAGATATTATTTCTGGATATAATAGCATCAAACAATCTATCATCCATCAGTTATGAAATAGTGTATATGTACATCAATAGATAGTTAAGGATTATGTAATATTTAAAAAATAATACAGTACTACACTTCTAA
>PVIR01010260.1:0-45003 GCA_004026965.1 Petromus typicus
CAACCATTTTTATCTAATCCTCTTTTAAGCTTCTAAAATTAAACCAAGAATCAGAACAGTAGAAATGTAAGAAAAATAATTTGGCATATTTTTATAGTGTTTATTTGTATTTGTTTAAACAATATTTTCAGCTTTTTGAAACCTTTGCTCTATAGAATAAAGTATATTTGCATTGAATGCACCCCACTAGTATCATGGACATAATTTCTTCTAAAAATCTAGAAAGGATTTATAGCCTAGGGAACAAGATGTGTCATGTTTACATAATACTGACTTTTAACTCTGTACATAAACTTTGTTGAAATAGCCTGAAGAAATAGACATACTTGAAGGACAAAGTAAGAAATCTGCTGGTTGTGTTATAGATAAGTATGATTATAACTATGACAACAGAACCATGATAGTAAATGGAGAGCTGTTTTGCACATGAAATGCTACTTCATGAGTTATGGCTATGAATCATGAGAGGAATGTACTTTATTTAATCTTAATCTCAGATCAATTGAGTTTACCAAGTAGATTTCACATACCTACAAAAACAATGGTCAAACATAGTTAAAGTTCCCCTCTTATCTGTGGAGAATACGTTCCAAGATTTCAATGGATGTTTGAAAAAAAAAAGTCAATGGTAATTAAACTTCCTCTCTTATCTATGGAGGATACGTTCCAAGATTTCAGTGGAGGTTTGAAAATGTAGACAGCATTGAACCACAAATATGTTAGGTTTTTTTCCGTATACATTCATAGCTATGATAAAGTTCACTTTATAAAGTAAGAGTTTAACAATAACAAATAATAAATATATGTGAAGATGGGGACCATCAATTTCTGGTTGGTACAGACTCCAATCTACTACAGAACCTAGAAGATACATACTGCTCAAATATAATTTTTTGAAATTATAAACAACAATTAGTAAAGATTCTTAAATATATAAATGTTCACATTTATTCAATTATATTCTTGGGGTAAGTTTCTAAAACTGGGCTTACCAAGGAAAACAGTTGACAGCACAACACACACTCCTTAAGCCAAGGAATGGGACCTGCAAACTTAGGACTCTTAAAACCTTTCCAAACTGCCTTCCAAACCCCTGTGAGAATTTATATTCCCACAAGCAGTGGATGAAAGTATACATTTCTCCCTCTCCTTGGAATAGTGAATACTACTATTCTTTTCTTCAACTTTTCCCAAAAGTTATGTTCATCTTGTCGATAATTAGAAAAAATTAAGTATATTATATTTTTGTTACACTAAAAACTAAAAAGTCATATTAATTGGGAGGCAAATTAAAAATACTAACCAAATTATGCTTATAAAAGTTGCTTCTGATAAACAGCAATTCATTAGCTGAATGATTCTTTGAATTCAAGTAAAATAGTGGCCATTCTTCTGCTCGACTCTTTCCAATGTATCTGAGGGAAAGATAATTTAGTTAAAACTAAGAATATGTAGAAATAATAACCACTTGATGACAAGCTTACTTAGAGAAATCTACTGGCACAGAACATGCTTGGATTAAATAAAAGTCAGGGTCTGAAAGATAAACCGTATAGTACAGATTTAGAAGACCAGATGAAACAGACTATGTACTGACTTGGTCCGTTTTATTACTACAATAAAATACCTGAGGCTGGGTAATTTGTACAGAAAAGCTTATTTAGCTCACAGTTCTGGGGGTTCAGGAGCATGGTGTTGGCACCTGCTCCAGTCTGCTGAGGGCCTCATGACGGTATCATAATGGCAGAGCATATGTGACCGGTGAAGGGCACATGTAGAAGCTCTCTTCAGAGGATTTGCCAAGCTTGTAACAACCCATTCTTATGGAAACTAATTTGGTTCCACTGAAACCTGACCCATTCCATGGATAAGATAGCATTAACTCTTCGTGAGGATGGAGTCGTCAAGTTCCTCTCCTCTCATTATTCATAAAATACACAATACACTATTATAAACCATAGTACCCTGCCATTTCAGAGAACACTAAAACATAAATTTAATTCTGTGTGTATACCTATTATCTAACCTCCCACTGTCTCCTCTCTCCTCATTCACCAGCTGCTGTGAGAACAGGCTGCCAGCAGTTCACAAATACTCTTCTCTCACAAAGTCCCTTTGCCAGGAGATTCCTACAATGTTAGACTCCAACAGTCTCAGCTAAAGGATGGCTGATAAGGAGCTGCGTGGAGCCAGTCTTGCATCTTTGCAGAGAAAACCTTTCTGAAGTTATATGTTCTTTGGCCACTTCATCATTGCATAAACACCATAGATTTAAATATCTAATCTGTCACATCAATAGGTGATTAATCTTATAAGATCAGTGTCTTTTTTAAAAATTTCATGAGACTTTGTGATGCATGATTGGGCAACTTTGTGTGTAAAAAAAATGGTACAGGCTTTCCCTGAGATGTTCTTTGGCCAAGAAAATTCTGTTTTTAAGACGGATACAGATAGCTAGTGTGGGTAATAGCTAAGTATCTGTGACATACATGTATTAATAATTGGATATGTTATATAGAATATATATGCATGGGATATTAGGCACAATCATGCATCACACAGGGATGTGTTGTTCAGTGATGGACCACATGTAAGACACTGGTCTCAGATGTGAAATTTTTTTTAAAAGACAGTGGTTTTATGAGATTATATCATCTACTGATACGATAGCTTAGGTTAGATATTTAAATCTATGATGTTTATGCAGTGATGAAGTTGCTGAATAAAACATACTTGAGAAAAGTGTTCTCTCCAAACACTCAAGACTGGACACACACAACTCCTTGTCAGCCATTCTTTAGCTGAAACTGTTGGGGTCATAGGAATCTCCTGGCAAAGGGAGTTTGTGAGAGAACAGTCGCTGTGAACTACTGGCAGCCTGTCTTCACAGCAGCTGGAGAATGGAGGGTCTGCATCAGCTTCCCAAGCCCTCATGACAGACTGCTTTTAGGGTTGAATTTACCTCCTCCATTTACTAACCATGTGACCCTGTTTTAGTTTCCTTGTCTAAAAGAGAGAGAACTAACAAGAGCAGCTATTTCACATATCTTTCAAAACTAAATAATAACTTAAAGCACTTTAAATAGTATCTCTTATAAAAACATGTGAGATGTAATTGAAAAATATAGTGAATGTTTAAACTTTTAAAAATAAAAACCAAAAGATACATTGCCAATAATACTCCTCAAAATACTCTTCCCGATGGGCCGGGGATTTAGCTCAGTGGTTCCAGTGCCTGTCTTGCAAGCGCAAGGACCCGGGTTTGATCCCCTAGCAACCACATACCATACTGGGTGTCATGCCCAGCAGCAATCAGTAACACATACCACAGTGCCAGCCGTGGTGGCTCATGCTTATAAACCCAGCACTTGGGAGGCAGAGGCAGGAGGATTGCTGTGATGTGAGTTTGAGGCTGAGCTCAGGGCCAGCCTGAACTACAAAGAGACTCTTCTCAAAAAAAAAAAAAATTCTTTCCCACTTTGAGCACACTTATCCTATCGTTCTTGCCACTTTCTGAACCAGTCACAGAAAGTTTTTTATGTGTGTCTATAGTTGCACTGCTGTAGCTGCCTCAATGTTCTCGGCCAATTCAAAGGTCATTTTGACTTTGGAAAAGGAGCAGAAGTCAGATGGTGCCAGACATGGTGAATAAAGTGGATCAAGGCCCGCCGTAATGTTTTTACGAGCCCATCTTTCCATTGAATGACACTCAGCAGCAGCATTCAACATATTTTTGATCATACCTTGTAAATACACTCCTGAAATCAGACTTCCAGAACTCGTCAGAAAAAGACAAGAATGATAAAATGTGTTTGAATGAGGGGGAGGTATTGTGAAGGAGACTCATGGCAACGTGTCGTTTACTGTCATAAATTTCCTAAAATTCAAACATTCACCATATCTTTTAATCACATCTCATGTGTAATCTGCTTAGGATCACACATGACATACAATAAATGCTCAGCACGTATTATAAACTTTATTTCCATTGCCGCTTTGTGTCCCCAGAGATGTCCGCACCAGGAATCTTATTGATATCCAGGAGTGAAATTGGTGCTGCAACACTCACTGTGTGGTCTAAAAAGCCGTATCTGGGGGACTGCCTACATATAGAGAAGACACTTATTTACCTGACATTTTCTCCAGGTTTAAAATCAAACAACGGTAACATTTTGTGTGTTTCTCTTTAAAGAGTGGGGTTAGGAGCTGTGCTAGGTTGGAATCACTGTGGCAAATACCTGTAATAAATCAAATCATAAAGGAAGGGAAGATTTCAAATTTTATGAGCTAAAATCCATATATACATGCATCTTATAGGTACCTTTGTAAGTATCATTGGCACTTTTCATGTGAACCTAATGGGGCTGATAAATTTAGAGCTATCTATCTGTGGTCACTCGGCCCCAACGTGACACAATGTGTCACAGTCGGAGCTCAAAATGGGAGGCAACCTGCGACTCTCTCGGCTACAAGGAAGCGAAGAGACAGAGACTGGTCCCATCACCCCCTTCGGGCGAGTGCCTCAGAGATCTAACTTCCTCCCACTAGGTCTCACTTATTAAAACTCCCACCACCTCCCAACAGCTCAATAGGGTAGGGACCAGGCCCTTACCAAGGGGCCTTGGAGGACCTCTGAGATCCAAAGGATGGCAGATGCCAGCTCTATACTGGCTGCTTCACTTCCGTGGAGACGCTCAGTAGGTTGATTCTTCATCCAGTTCATGACAGAAAAAATAAGTAAGAAACAAAAGTAAAACCTGTGCCCCGTCCCCCTCTGGCCTCAACGCTGGAACCAGAGTTCTCCTCAGGCAACACCGTTCCCACAGGTAGGCCAGACAGCCCGGGCCCTGACTCCCGCAAACAGGGAACACTTCAGACTTTTCCTCCGTCCTAATTTGGGGGACCAAAGCGGCAACTCCCACGCACACAGGGCTAGAGAAGGCGGACGAGGTCACAGGACGGAGGGAGGGCGGAGGGCGGAGGGCGGCCTCTGGCGACCTGACGCAGCTCTCCTCAGGGCCTCGGGTCACTCCGCCGGCCGGGCGGAGCTGGCGGGGCGCTGCACTCCGACCGCGGTTACTTTTCTGGGCTCAGACCTGTGTCCCGACCCCCGCGACCATCTCAGCCTTCTCATGCCGTGGACACACGCGGCCTGCAGGGTCTCCGGGATTTGGGGCCAAGGCCTTTACCCGCTACAGGTTTCAGGCTTGCGGCCCCGAGAACATCGCGAACTCCAAACTCCGGGGCTCCGCGCGCTCCCGAGGGACGGCCGGGGCGGGGCCTGCAGAGGACACGCCCCCGTCCCCGCCCCTTTACCCTGAACTACCCTGTGGGTACCTATCCCCCAACACCAGCCCCTTAGCTCTTGGTTCCCCAGAGTTGGACCCCACGGGGGCCCCATGGTGGGGTCAGAGGAGGCGTGGGTCAGCTGGAACCATGTGTTCAGAGGTGGGGAACTTCAACTTTTTTAAAAAAACTGAAGCGTGCATTTGTTTGTAAATACATGACTCTAAAATAAATGTAGCAGGGCCAGAAAGACAATGAGGCAGGCACCTCAGATGCCCGGATGCAAGTCTGAGAAGCGCAGTTAGGAACCCAGATCTGTCTGTCTTTCTAAAGCCGAGCTTTCCAGGTCCAGGATCTGGCGCAGGTAGCGCTCCACATCCCTGTGACTGTGACCAGGGTGGATCCTTTTAATATTAACCATAGAGCCTGGTGGACCTTTTAAATTTACTGGGAAATGAAGTTAAAGACCTCTTAGTCATTTATAAGTACTTACATGTCATCACTTAACGGCCATGTCACCAGCTAATGTTTAAATGTCCTCTAATTTTACCCTTATTAGAAAGCCTGGGAATGTAATTATGCCAGGAAGATATGAAAACAATACTGTAATTCATTTTAAAGGCAACTCATCTAAAATCAGTAAAATCTATAAAAGCTACTGATGTTTGTATAACCAACTGAATTTTTAAAAAGTCTGGTGACAATATGCCCATTTGGAAGAAAATATAAATGTAGAAAGAGGTCACCTATGTATATTTTCTTGGAGAGAAGAGCAGCAAGTTTAAAGGTTTAGAAGAATTATGCTATCTTTTGGAAGACATTAGTAGAGAAATACAAGCTGTATTTAGATGGTAAATGGCACATCTGATACACTGAACATTCTGCTTTTTAAAATGTTTTATTTTCAGTAGTGAATTAGAGAATTAGATATTTACAGTTTTATTCAGTCTCAGGTGAGTTGCTGAAGCAATATATTGTATCAAGCAAGATTAATTTAATAAGCCTTTTGACCTGTTTTTTATTCAATAAAAATTTAAATTTTCATTCTCATGATTACAGTAATATAAATTTTTTAAATGCACAGTTAAGTACATATGTAATACATAGCTCTAAATGTGCTTTATATTTTACCAACTTTCAACAACAAATTAGATTATTAGAAAGTAGGGAGACTGTGGTTATAAATGATAGCTATTTTGCAAACATTCTGAGCTCTACAAATGTTTAATGGTAGCATTTTCTATTGTAACCCTGTGGCCTTTTTAGGTGGTTTCCACTTTCGAATTTCATGAGCCAGTACCCATATATACATGCACATTACAAGTATCTTTTGTTCATATTATTATTGGTACCTTTAATGTGAACCAAATCTCTGCTATTGTTGTCCAAAGCAACTGCAGAGAATTTCATTGCATCTAAAAAATAAATGTTAAGTTTCCTGTGATTTATGTAAGATACAAGTGTTCTCCACAAAGTTTTCTATTTTTCATTATATTGAACTAGTAATCCTGAACCTATCAGCTTCTTTTCATGTAATAGTGTATGTCCAATCACATGTTGTAGATATAATTTGATATTTTAGTAATTTTTTTCTAATTTAGTAATTTAGAAGCAGCCATCTGAGAACCAGTTTCCTCAAATGTAAAGCAAAAAATCAATTATGTACACTTCTTTCCAGCTCTATTGTTTTATCATTTTAAATATTGTATATTCTATACAGTGCCCAGGACAACCAACAGTAACATCTTCTAAAAGTCATAAATATTAAAAGGAATCAATGAGCAAAGATATTGCACCAGGCAACATTTTCTTTATCACAAAGCCACACTGATTTTAAAAGATGTATTTTGTAATATCACTACTTCTTATGTTTTGTAAAGTTTTTGTCATCACTGGTACCTATAAAAAGTGCAAATCTAGCTACATAAATACATATTTTAAAATTTCAAGTAATGATTACCTTTTCATTAAGAAACTCATCACAGACAGTAAGTCTATGAAAGCTCCTAGTGCTTGCATAAATCCATTTAATTTTTTCCTTAAATTGTAAGATTTTAAACTGGAGAATGATCCAGGAATGGGTAGAAGGAAGCTCAAATCTCTTAAGATTTAAGATGTTATAGATCTGATATGAGCAATGCTCTTGAATGTAAGATTTATCTAATTCTAAACATATTCTAATTTTTCTGTTTCAAAACTAGTGGTAAGCCATCAGATCACCCATGTTTACTGGACAGACATTTTTCCTAAGGCTGTTGCCTATCTTGGTGAGTACAATAGCTGACCACGGACAGACTAAAGAGAATCCTTTAGACCACCTTCCCTAACCCAGCACCATTCACCAGCAACTCCTTTCTCTCAGCAGCTGCAAGAATGATCTGTATAAAATGCAAAGTTGCACATACATCATTCCCTTGCTGAAAACCTTTAAATGGTTCCCCATCAGTGCGGGTGAAGTCCTCATTCCCTCATTAGATTTTAAAGGTTCTTTCCAGTCTGCCTCCTCCCACCCCTCCACTTACTTCAGTCTCGCCTCTTTGTATCCTCTCCACTGCTGCACCTCCTGCCAACCCTCCCTCCGGATGGCACTCATTGTTAAATTACTCTGATTTCCCCTAGGCACAAGAATGTGTCTTTGATCACTTAGCCTGAAACATTCTTCAATCCTTCCTCTAGCCAGCTCCTACTATTCCACTGGGTCTCTTATTAGATGATTTCCTGCAGCTAGTTTCTCATATTCTCCTCCCATAGGTTCGCTAATCCTAACTTTAACCTTCATCGGGCCCTGGCATACAGCATTGTTTCTCTGCTAGATTAAGCAGCTGGCCTGTGTCCAAAAAGAGGCTGCAAATGTAAAGAGGATGACCTTTCAACTTATAGAGAGTTGGGTTCTAAACTCACTTCCTGCATTTACTGGTTGTGTGTTTCTCAGCACATTTCCTAACTTCTTTGCATCTCAGTTTCCATCCTGTAAAGAAAGAGCATAAGAAAGATTAATGGAAAATATGTGGAAAGCATTTTTCAATTAACTAAATGTGATGATTAAGTTTAATTGTCAGGCTAACTGGCCTGGGAACCACATAGGGGATTAGTAAAGCATTTTTATGAGTGTGTTTGAGTAGGTCATGAAGGTTTAATCTTGAAGTCTATACCTGTACCTGGTCCCTTGCTGTCTGGCACTATTATTCCCCAGCTCTTCTTCCAGATTATTAGGAACTACTAGCTTTGCCCTGCCACATCCATCCTCCATGGTGTGTCTGCCTTGGAGCCAGCTGGCCATGGACAGAAGCCCCTGAAGCCATAAGCCAAACTAATCTTCCCTTCTTTAAGTTGTGGAGGTCAAGTATTTTTTTTTAAATCTTTATTGTACATTATGAATACACATCATCATCACATTCAACACTGAGAGTTTGTACCAGAGTATGACATGGCTTGATTCTCATTTTCCCCCTTTCCCCCACCCTGCACTCCCCCACCCCCTATATACATAATGTTTCCTTTTTTTCTTTATTGCTATCACATTCTTTTCCCCCTCGTTATTTACCCCTACACCCTCTTTCCTTTTAAATATTTTCCATTTCACAATATCAACTATACATACTACAACTCACTTACAACTTCATTTTCTCATACCAAAGAAAAGACGAATTTACACATCTGTGACCAATTTATTTCACTTATGAGGATGTCCTCAAGGTATGTCCATTTGAGTATGAATGACTCAATCTTATCATTTTTAATGGCAGAGGTCAAGTATTTTGTACCAGCAAAAGGAGAGCTAACACTAGGCACTTAGCCGACGCTTAGGGAATAATAATTACAAATGGTAACAGTTTTGCCCAAAATCTCTTCCCAGACTGGATTCTTCTCTAGAGAATGGAAAGTTATTATGCCAAGTGGATATACATGAAAAAGAAAACTGATTCCCCCAATTCCATAAAGATTCTTTTAGCTGTATATAAACTTTGAAAGTTGCTTGATGGGTCTTTTTGGTACCTCAATTTCTTTTTCTGAGGATGCTTCATGTAACTAATGTAATCAAAGGATAGGCATGAAAGTAGTTTTGAAATGATATATTCCTCTGCTTATTATTTGTTGAAATATATGTTAATTTATGTCATTGAAATATATAAAACTAACTGGAGGCTAATAAACCATCAATAATTTAAAACCGCAAATCTTCGCTTTTAATCAGGATCTTTAGTATTTGTCTTTCTACAACCTTTTTTATCAGAAAAGATAAACTATGGAACAATTCATTAGGAATTTCACCACACTCTCTGTCCTCATCTACTGTCATAGTTATAAAACTAAGCAAATGAACAGCTACTATAAAACAGGCCCCAGTAATTAAGAAATAACTGCAACTAGTATCACAAAGCCTTGGATGACTGAGATTGTGATTTTGTTTAGTATTCACAATCTAGACTCACAGACCATTCAGACCAGAAAATACATAACATTCTGAGGAAAAAGAGAAGGTTGAACACATATGCTAATTAGCATATCTGTCACTGCAAATATTTGTGGTGAGAACATTTAAAATCCATCTCTTTTAGCTATTTAAAAATACATAATACATGAACTGTGTTACCATGTTGCGATAGATCACCAGACGTATTTCTCCGTCTAATTAAATTTGGGGCCCTTTAGCCAGATTTCTGATTTAGATCTCAATCCTACACCTACCGTAAAAAGCAGACCAGTTCCACTATTGAGTTCTAAAAGTCTCTGGAATTTGCATCTCCAGGTAACCCTGAGAGTGAGGAAAAGTTAAAAGTTTAAGTGATGTCTAAGAAGCAGTTAAATCTTTAGATCATTCTCTCCCACTCCATACAGCAAGTCCAGTCTCTCTCTCCTCCACTCCATTCAAACACTGGAGGTTTAGTCCCAGAAACTGGGCTGGAGGGTATTAGCTACAACTGAGTATTGTACTGAACCCAGGGAAATTAACAGCACATTATATATTGAATGTCTAGAACACACCTCATCCTGCCTCAATCTCTTATCTTAAATGTGCTTCAAAATGAAAAGATCCAGGGTTATATCTTTCAAGCAAGAATTTGGAAAATAATTCTCCAAGGAACATGACTAGCCCCATAATAGATATAAAGATATCCACAAAATGTCCTTGGAAAACCATTCCACAATGAACCTCATAGTCAACATATACACCTTCCAAACAGTTCAGAGTTCCTAAAAAAAAAACCCAAATGGCCAGGAACTGTGGGATGGCAGAGGGAGAACTATGGGGCCCAGGTCAAAGCAAAGGAATGGGAGACAAGGATAACTTGGAGAAGTAGACAGAACAGAACTTTAAATAACTATAATTACTGTATCAGGTAGGCAGGAAACATTATTTTATCCATAAAGAAAAAAAGATGAAGATGTTCTCTTTAAAAACACATTCAGGAAACTAAACATTCTTGGAAATTGCATATATAATGGTAGAAATTAAAACTCAGTAGATGGGAAGAAAGATAAAGTTGAGGCAATCTTTCAGAAAGTAGAAAACACAGGGCCGGGGAGTTAGCTCAGTTGTTCTGGCGCGTATCTTGCAAGCGCAAGGACCCGGGTTCGATCCCCGATAACCACATACCATACTGGGCGTGGAGACTCACACCCAGCAGCAACCAGTACCACATACCACAGTGCCGGGCATGGTGGCTCACGCCTGTAATCCCAGCACTCGGTAGGCAGAGGCAGGAGGATTTCTATTATGTGAGTTGGAGGCTGAGCTCAGGGCCAGCCTGGACCACAGAGCGAGACCCTGTCTCAAAAAACCTAAAAAAAAGAAAGTAGAAAACACAAATACAACTGTGCTTGCTTTGGCAGTATAAGTAATAAATTGGAACTATACAAAGAAGATTGGAACTATACAGAGAACATTACCACTTAAAAGAACAAGTAGCCAAAGTTAATATATCTAAAGTTAAAATGAATGTGCTGAAAGGTACCCATAAAATGTTCCTGGATATTATGATGCAGTAATTCCTCTTTTGACCCAACAGTTCCACTTCTGAGTATATACTCATAATATCTACATGCTTGCATTTATGATATATTCCACATCGTAAAATACAACAGAAAAAAAGATAATTGTTTATAAAAAGAAAGAGAAACTAGGACAAAATGGTGTAGCCACTATGGAAAATACACTACAGTTTCTTTTAAAAAAAAATAAACACACATGATTCAACAATTCTACTTCTGATTATATACACCAAAGAAATGAATGCAGAAGACAAATAAGTATTTGTACACCCATGTCCATAGTGGTTTTATTTACAACAGTAAAAAGGTAGAAGTGACCCAAATGTCCATTTATAGATGAGTGAATAAACATAATCAAGTATTCACATACAGTGAATTCTCATCCAGCTTTCAAAAGAAAGGAAATTCTGACACACATTACAGTACTGATGAAGCTGTAAGACATTCTAAATGAAGTAAGCCAGTCAGAAGGGATAAATGTGGTATAATTATAAGATACATAAAGTACTTAATTGTAGAGCACTACTAGGAGCTGAGACTGGGGCTGGGAAGTGTGGAGAGTTATTGTTTAATGAGCACAGAGTTTCAATTTGGGATAATGAGAAAGGTGAGATGGATAGCGTGAACGTACTTAATTCCATTGAATTACAGACTCAAAAAAAAACCCAATTAAGCACATAATGTACGAGATACTGAGACAAATATTTAAAGAAATAACTCAGAGTTGGGAAGCAGTTTCCGCCAATGACAGAAAAACCACAAGGAAAGCACAGCTGCTTTTCAAAGAAGCTTTGTAAAATATTTATCTCGTGAATTTATATGCACATAAAATTTGGATATAAGCAATGACACTAACAATAAATTTAAAATAACTTTAAGTCCCCTAGTTTTATAGATAACCAAGTGATGGAGAGGCCAAGGTAATTCAAGAGTAAGTGGTTGATTAGGGCCTTGAATCAACATGTTTTAAATTAGGATACAGCATCCTGCTTACTACAAACACATCAGAGCTTATAATAGCACCTTCCTGCATATCCTAAAATAAACTTTCCTGGGAGGCCTGCTGTAAGCCTTCTTAAATTACTTTTCTTCATGTTTTATTAAATCCCCCAATACTGCAGATTTTTCCATATTGCTTAGCATGACTTGCTAATGACATCTGTTTCTAATCCAAACATACTTTTAAAATAATGTGTTTTTCCTTATTTTCTTCTCTATCTTCATAATTCAAACTGAATGGAATTTTGGGGGCCCTGCATTTGGTGTTGCTCCTTCAATGTGAGAGAGGCTTTGCTACTGATGAATAACACGCACTCTTTATTTCTTGTCTAGAATACCTTACACTAACTGATTCCAGAATCCTACACATGGCCACCTTTATGGCAGTGGAAAACATTTCCATTTCAATTCAACTTGTCACCAGCTAATATTAATTTTAATGCTAGTATTGTCCATTAGAAATATGATATCATTACCAGAGCTGTTAGACTAAGGAATAATATATAATTTACCACGCTGCAGACTTCAGAATGAAACCCCTTTTGCACAGTGCTTCCAACAACATCCCATTAGTTATCAGTTGAACATATACTAATGGGAATCTGTGAAATAATTTTTTAAAGAACAATAAGGACCCATCATCACCATATCTTCCAACACTGACAGAGTGCTTTTTCTCAGGATAGTGCTTGAGAAGTCAGCAATCTTAGAATTCTAAATAAAAGTTACTATGCTTTTAAGATAACAGCCATTGTCACAAAAGTGTAGGTGACTGTGTGCAGTTTCTTATCTCATCAAACTGTCACAGCAGGTTGTGGTACTGGAGGGAAAAGTAAAGCGGGGCCACATGACCAGTGAGAGTCTTTTTTTTTTTGTTTTGAGACAGGGTCTTGATTTGTAGTTCAGGCTGGCCCTGAACTCATTATGTGAATCCTCGAACTCACAGCAATCCTCCTGCCTCTGTCTCCCAAATGCGAGGATTACAGGCGTGAGCCACCACTCCTAGCACTGTGGTATTTGGTGCTGATTGCTGGTGGGCATGAGTCACCACATGTGGCATTGTTGTATGTGGTTACTGGGGATCAAATCCAGGCCCTTGCACTTACAAGACAGGCACTGGAACCACTGAGCTAAATCCCCAGCCCCAGTAAGTGATTTTTAAGCAGCTGTAATGAATCAGAGAAGAATCATAGAATATTAAATTTGAAATGGTTTTTATGGTCCATGGGTCTATACCTTTTTACAATAAAAGAAATTCTTTTTCTTTTTCTTTTTTCTCTTTTTTTTTTTTTTTTTTTGAGACAGGATCTTGCTTTGTAGTTCAGGCTGGCCCTGAGCTCAGCCTCAGACTCACATCACAGCAATCCTTCTGCCTCTGCCTCCCGAATGCTGGGATTACAGGCATAAGCCACCAGGCCCAGCACTGTGGTATGTGATACTGAGCCTTGCTGGGCTTGAGATCCACACCCAGTATTGTATATGGTTAATGGGGGAATCGAACCCTGGTCCTCGCACTTGCAAGACAGGCACCTGAACCACTGAGCTAAATCCCCAGCCCTAGTATACAAGAAATTCTCATAAACATTGAGTATATGTTTATGTGAGACATTTTATATGCATTTACTCACTACGGCTCCTCTCCACACAGTAGGTGCAACAAGGCAAGAGAAGGTCAAGGCAATCAAGGTCCTGGAGCTCATTAGTGCTTCCTCAGGGACTGCAACCAGGTCAGGAGTCAGAGCTGTTCTTTGCAGAAGTCCAGAGACAGGTGTCTGCTGCCTCTTGGGTATGATCGTTGCTGTCAGAGCCAGGCCCAGAATTTAAACTATTTAACTTTCTAGAACACTAGTCCATTATAGAACCTACTGCTGCAAATTGTAAGTTAAAAATAAGTTTTTGTCTGAGAATGCTCTTGACTATAACTTCTCATTTTTATAAATAACAAAATTTGAAGATTCTATATGTAAATTACTCCTGTAAAATTGTCTCCCTGAAACATATGTCTCACTTAAAGCTAAAAGAATTAGCATTTCTTCTCTCCTATTGCTTAAGTAAGGTAGAAGAGTCTTTGAGAGATGAGAAAACTAATCTAATCCTAAACCACAGCTGCAGCTACGGGAAGTGAGACCAGGTGTCCTGCTTCCTGGGGAGAAGCTGCCTCCCCAACATTCTGGTTCCATGGTTTACCAGAGTCCTCCATCACCCACGTTCTGTAAATCTGTATTCCAGATGGATCCTTCTGTTACAGCACTTTCCATTTCCCTAATTACTTTGCCTTGTATTTCCAAATCTTTTCAGTCTATGGTTTTTTTCTTCTTACTGTCCATTTCAGATTCAATTTATTCACAACCCCAGATTTGCTCTGTGCCCATGGCCCTGTGTTCCTCTGTAGAAAGCTCTGCTCCCTGCTACTGTCACCTCCCCTCCCAGCACTTCTGAAGGTTTCTTCCTTCTGAGGAGAAGACCAGAGGCTACATGGCCCAACATAGCCCACATGGTAGCAGCCAGAGCAGCTGCAACATCCATTCCAGCCTTACAGACACCACAGAGGCTCTGTGCAAAGGAGCTCAGGACATACCTATCCCATCACCTATCCAGAGTGCAAAATAACACAAAAGACAAGCAAACTTTGACCACAGGAGACACATGGAGAAATGAACCAAGAGATAAACTCATTTCATTTCTTTCTCGAGACACAATGATTCCATATGGCCTTTTCTGGAGGCACCCTAGCGGCTGAAGCGTCAGCTGTGTTCTCCTTCCAGAACAACTCCAGTGCAGGACGTTCTGCCTTCCTTCTCTGATCATCTCCCTATTCTTGTTGTCCTGAGGTCACAACTCCTCAACAAAGCATTAGCAAGAGTGCTGTCCTTCAGGCTCTTCCTCCTCCTCAGTGCCTGTCATGAAGGGTTTACAGCAGTAGGTGAATTTTGCGTAAATAAGTATCCTCTCCCAAACTCAGCTGGCTACGGTGGATGGGCATGCTTTTCCTACCAGCAAGAGAAGTTGTGTTCAGGAGGTGGCACATAAGAGGCAGAAGTTCCTGTGCTCATTGCAGACCCCCATCCCTCCCCCCAGTTTAAAAAAGCAGCTCCACATGGCAACTTTCAGCAGAGTTGACAGACCTAGGACAGAAGGTCCTTAATGAGTTGAAGCCATAGATATGAACGTTCTTCTAGAATACCTAAGCAGTCATTCAGTTTAGAGCACTGATTCTTTGGATTGCTGTGAAGTTCAGTGCCAAGGGCCAGAGATGCCCTTCCTTTGAAAGCTAGATGTTAGCCACCCACCAAGACTCTGGAGGAAGAAAGAGATGAGCTGATAAAAAAAAGCACTCAGGAAAAGCAGTTGGCAGCCCTGGAAATTGAACGAGAAGCACATCGCTCTGGTAACTTTGTAAGATACCTGGATGGGACCCCCAACAATGAGGTAGGTATCTGATTTATGAAGTCATTCTCCCTTAACCTTCCATATCTGGCACTGCGGTGCTGGGACCAGGTTTCTGCAAACTTCATTTTTGTTTAGAGGCCTTGCTATTGACCTTGTCAATAGGGACAAGGAGATTAGAAAGGCTGAAAGAGGAAGGGATTGTCTGTGTCCTGTTAGCTTTTATTCCTTCCTTGGTTTCTTGCTCCAGGAAGTGATACCACAGCTTTTCCCCCTCTGGCAGAGGCAGCACCACCCTGGAGCAGTCTGCAGTTTTTCTAGCACTGCCGAAACTATCTTTAGTGTGCCTGAACAGACTGTAGCACCCACTGGCTGAAGGGACCTCCTTAAAACTTAGGGGCCAGGGCCAGGGATTTAGCTCAGTGGTTCTGGTGCCTGTCCTGCAAGCACAAGGGCCTGGACTTGATCCCCAGTAACCACAATGCTGAGTGATTCACACCTACCAGCAATCAGTACCACATACCCCAGTGCCAGGTGTGGTGGCTCATGCCTGTAATCCTAGCACTCAGGAGGCGGAGGCAGGAGGATTGCTGAGTTTGAGGCTGAGCTCAGGGCCAGCCTGAACTACAAAGTGAGACCCTGTCTCAAAAAAAAAAAAAAAAAACCTTAAAAAAAAATTTCTCTGTCAGAATAATAGTTGTGCTTTCTCCCTCTTGCCTAGACTGACAAATATACCAGCTATGGTCAGTTCTTGGCACTTGGTCTGCATCAGAGTTTAAAAATTTATCAATAGCTCTTGAGAAATTGCCAAGTTTGTTAGGGGGAGATGGGTGTAGAATGAATCCAGCCAATAAAAATTTTGGAAAAACAAAGAGATCCAGATCAACTTTCAATGTGTCATTCTCAAAAAAAAAAAAAAAAAGAAAAAAATGCTAACTTCCTTTCACCTGCCAATTGCTTATCTTATGCAACAATGATATTCTAAGTCTTCACCTTTTATTAAATCAATACTAGAGACACATCCAAGTATCTCTTGTCAATAAAAGTTATGATATATTTGTAATCTTATTAAAATTGAGAAGGCTTCAAAAACAAATATACATAATGTAGAGCATATTGAGTCCTCTTTCCCAATGACATCTTTATCTTCCTTAAACTAGGTATTTTTGTGATACTGGTAATGGTACATACTCTGGAGAAAGGCCTGGGTTCTAATCTCAGCTATATAATAACTTGGTGACCTCTGAAAAGCATTAATTTTTCTGAATCACAGTTTTTTATTTGACATAGAGAATTACTAATACCATTTACTCTGCTTATCCTACAGGCTTGATTCATTAAGTATTTTTGATCATCTATAGGCAAGATATTGTGTAGGTAACCCAGAATATACAAAGACAGTAAAAAAGCTCCTGCCATAAATGGCTTCATCATCTAGTATTTCTCTCTACATCCAACAGTTCAGGGAACATCATCTTATAGGAATATAGAATATAATAATGTCCAACAACTGTGGTTCTTTTCTTTAAGCAGATTATAATCTAGAGCAGAGAAAGAAACAGAAATTAGAGGAGGGGGCAGAGTGTGCAATAAGTGGGTGAATCAAAGCAATATAGTTAGTTAAGAAAATAGAAGACCTGCCCCCTAGTGGAGAAGGTTGGGAGAGGCATGGGGAACTACCGCCATTTTGAAGTGAGCAACAAAAACTTAAGGAAGGAAAGAAGATGGAAATGACTTGTAAAATGAGCCTGGCTAGCTATCCTAAGAGCCTGAAGTGAAGTGGAAGGAAGCTAAAAAGGGGGAAGGAAGATAAGTGACTAAATCAGTAAGACCTAGCAGTCCTTGTGCGGTAGTTACAATCATAAATGTGAGTTACTGATGAGGACACGGGATGAAAAGTAGATATAGTGATCTGTTTTCAGGGAACTTTAGATTGGTTGATACTAGGGGAAAAAATTAAAGTTTCCTTAGTATACTCTCTGTTTTAAAACATAATGTATTGACATAAAATGGAAGGTTCAGTAAGGCCAACAAATTGTTGCCATGAAAGGATGGTTTGTTGCCCTTAGCCCCCAGGCAATGGAGGAGACAGACCACAGGGAGGAAAGAAGGTTGGTCAGGAGGCTGAGAAGGGGGAAACTGTTGGCAGGAACTCTTTTTTTGGTTTC
This sequence comes from Petromus typicus, assembly GCA_004026965.1. Classification (NCBI taxonomy): domain Eukaryota; kingdom Metazoa; phylum Chordata; class Mammalia; order Rodentia; family Petromuridae; genus Petromus; species Petromus typicus. The sequence goes on from PVIR01010260.1 coordinate 17,835, forward strand.
TGTGACTGGCTAGTTTGGGTAACTTCTGTGGGCTCTAGGCACAGAGATTGTCCCTGGTCATCTAGAACTTGGTCCTGAAGTTAGCAGTAGGATTAAGGCAGGTGGGCCTGAGTAAGAAGTGTGGATTGGATGGGTTAGTTTGTGTTTGAAAGGTGTCCTCACAGGTAAGTCTTTTTCTATGTTTAGGAATTCTTGAACCTTGGAAAGTGTCAACCCTTCAGGGTCAGCAAGGCCTTATGTGTCAAAGCATTCAAATACAGAAAATAAAAGATATGGTTAATACAGTTTCTTTAAGAGTAGAAGAGTTTTTCTAGCTTTGTACCCTGAATATCCCCATAACACCTTGGGGATAAATCAGCTGTTGGATGATTCTGTTTCCTCTTTCAGTTCAATGATAAGAATTGGACAGCTCAAAGCCATCGGCTGGGTGGCCACTTTTTCAGGGAAGCCCTACCTGAAACCAGTCTGCACCTCCCAAACTCCCTTTTCTGAAGGTGAGCTCAGGGGAGATAGCCTTCCAAAAATGTTTTCAGTAGATTGTAAATAAAAGTGTTGATTTTTTTTTAATGGAATGTACCACTAAATACAAAAATAAAAAGTAAGGCCAGCGATTTAGCTCAGTGGTTCTGGCATCTGCCTTGCAAACACAAGGTCTCAAATTCTGTCCCCTGAAATCACATATAACAGTGCCAGGCATGATGACTCAGACTCACCAACAATTAGTACCACATTCCACAGTGCTGGGTGTGGTGGCTCAGGCCTGTAATCCAAGCACTCAGGAGGCAGAGACAGGACGATTGCTATGAGTTCCATGCTGGCCTCTACTACATAGTAAGATCAGGGCCAGCCTAAACTACAACGCCTGACCCTGTCTCAAAAAAATAAATAAATAAATAAATAAATAAGGAAAAGCAAATGACTGGTTATTTCTTTTGTGGCAAAACTGCTTTCTTTATAATTCATATCTCTAAATTTTCAAGAAAAAAAATTCTACTCTAACGTGCTTAAAGTAAAAGGAAACAGTACCTTGATTTGTAGAATTGGAGGCTGTCATCAGCTATGGCTGGTTGCAAGGAATCACATGATGTTATCCGCTTCTCTTCCTCCTCAACCCTCTTAGGTCCATTTTCCTCTCTTTGCATGACCTCATCTTCTCTTTCTTTCTCTGTTCTAACTGAAAATAGCCTCTCTGTCCCTGGGCAACACCCTCAATCAACCCCAGCTTACTTTCCACTCACAGCTCTTATCTAGGAAGAAGAGAAAGATTATTGCATCTTTTTTTCCCCAGAATATATGAAAACTTTTAGAAATTGATAGACTTTTAAAGACCCAGTTTGGACACAAATTACACGGGTTATTTAAACAAGGAAAATTTAATAGAATCTCTAAGTACAACAGTAAAAAGTAGTTAATTAAAAATTAACCCTGGGCCAGGGATTTAGGTCAGTGGTTCCGGCGCCTGCCTTGCAAGTGCAAGGACCCAGGTTTGATCCTCGGTAACCACATACCATACTGGGCATGGAGACTCACGCCCAGCAACAACCAGTACCACACACCACAGTGCCGGGCATGGTGGCTCACGCCTGTAATCCCAGAACTCGGGAGGCAGAGGCAGGAGGATTGCTGTGATGTGAGTTGGAGGCTGAGCTCAGGGCCAGCCTGAACCACCACAAAGCGAGACCCTGTCTCAAAAAACCTAAAAAAAAAAAAAAAATTAACCCTGGGCCAGGGATTTAGCTCAGTGGTTCCAGGGCCTGCCTTGCAAGCACAAGGTCCCTAATTTGATCCCCAGTAACTACATACAACAATGCCAGGTGTGGTGACTCACGCCTACCAGCAATTAGTACCATATTCCACAGTGCTGGGCATGGTGGCTCATGCCTATAATCCTAGCACTCAGGAGGCAGAAGCAGGAGGACTGCTGTGAGTTCAAGGCTCTCCTGGGCTACATAGTGAGCTCAGGGCCATTCTGAACTACAAAGTGAGACCCTGTATCAAAAATAAAAAGTCACACTCTTCTTCTTTGAAATAAAAGTGACTAAAAGCAAAGAACCACAGCAACAAAATTAGAAGCACACTAACAGGCCCAAAAATAGCAAGAACAAAAGAGCTACTAATAACTCTAGGCTTAGAATGAATGAATGAGAAAGGAACTAAGGACTAAATATTCCCATCCCACCCCAGGATGAGCTGGAAACCTCTTCAAAGGATGCATGGCTAACACAAGAAGCAGAGTCCTGCAGGTAGTAAGGTAATTTGCCATAGCCACAGGCCAGTGTCATTCTACAGAAGTAGCTTACCCTTGTGGGAGGGTAGAAACAGCTTCGGAAACAGTCCAGAAGCAGTCCACCTTTGCCAGGGATGTGGCTCAGCAGAGCTATTGGGAAATGGCTACTGATGGAGTAAAAGTCATATTTCTTCACCCAACTAATCAAAACCAATTCATAATAATAGCTACAGACATACAGTGCTGTATGACACTGTTCTAAGAGCTTCACAGATATTAACTGATGTAGTCTTCCTGAGCTGAAAGCAGGTCCTCAGGACAAGGCAGAACTCTCCAGCGCAGTCCCTGGCCTTCCTTCTCCAACAAAACAGCAAACCAGGACCAGGTTTTAGAAAGCAAACCCCTTCCTGCTGCTCTGGCCCGCAGGCTCACTCCACTGCCCTCTACTGACAGGTGCTCAGCTCCACAATCACAAGGAAGGGCAAAGAAGGGTGGATTTGGCCCTAAGAGACAAGAGGTTATGCACGGTCCGGCTTGGGTCACATGCACAGCCCTAAACCAATCACTGTGACCAGGCAAGGCAGATGGTGATTAGCAAAGTCCAGGCCAGCTTGGTATGCTCATTTCTGTGGTCATACAAAGGGCAAGTGGAACGGTTCCACGCCTTCTCATATTAACTCTACCAAAGGAAGGGAAAATTCCAGGCAAAGAAACACAACAGGTATCCTTGGTGTGTTGTATGTTGACTTTAAAATGTCTAGTTGCCCGTGGGGTTGTTAGTAAAAGAAAATGAAAGCCTTTCTTTAAGACTTCTAGCACTGCACGGGCTGGGGAGTTAGCTCAGTGGTTCGGGCGACTGTCTTGCAAGCGCAAGGACCAAGGTTCGATTCCCCGGTAACCACATACAATACTGGCCATGGAGACTCACCCCAGCAGCAACCAGTACCACATACCACAGTGCCAGGCATGGTGGCTCACGCCTGTAATCCCAGCACTTGGGAGACAGAGGCAGGAGGATTGCTGTGATGTGAGTTTGAGGCTGAGCTCAGGACCAGCCTGAACCACAAAATGAGACCCTGTCTCAAAAAAACCTTAAAAAAAAAGACTTCTAACACTGCATTCCTTCATCCATTGATTTATTTGGGTGATGTTTATGAAGCTCACCAGCTCTGAAGTACTCACATTCCTGGGCACAGACAACTTTGAAAGATCTAAGAGTAGAAAAGTTCAGATGAGAATATGATGCTTTTATGTGCAAATAAAATGTTCTAAGCATATGTCTATAATTCTGTAATTTTGAGGTTTTAAATACTATGTATGATCAGATTGGAACAAGGCAGCACAGTCAACGGGTGGTGAATCCAGACTGGAGAACAAGATTGGCTGTGTTAGACTTCACAAACCACAAAGTTACATGCGCAAGGAGCCAGTTCTGTGTACCTAAGCCTCCTCACCCAGAAAGTTTGAGTAGTAATACTTTGATGATTGGACTGTCAGAAAGATGTAATAGTCTAATGTGTGGAAAGCTCTTTGTGCTGACAAATAGTTGGCACTCTGTCTCCAAAACTATTATGACAAATTATTATAATAGCTGTTACCAGAAATATATTATTATTAGTTATAGATCAAATAATGTAACTTCTGTTCCATTAGCTAATTTGAAGTCCCTTTATATTTAAAAATGTCAGCCTAACTCCTTTTATATGTAAAAGGATCCACAAACGAAGCCATTTTACATAAATAATTCTGTTTTCATTCCCTTACGTTACTGAGGTAAACACTTTCCAAATATAAGTCATATATTCCACGGAACCAAAGTAAAACAAAACAAAACTTATTTTTGGTGTTAGTCTACAGCATGCAGAAGAAAATATAAAATGTTCTACGTCATTTTTTAAAAAATATTTGTAAGACTATGACAAGCTCCTCCTTGAAAATCACTTTGTGTATATACTTTGTTAAAAGAATCTCTTCACAGGCTACTCTTAGTATATCTTTTTGTTTTTCCTGTTAAAAGAAACTGCTTCTGTTACATTTTAAAATAACACCAGAATGTTCTGGGCAATGGAACTCTCTGTCTCCGGTTGACTCAGAGAGGCCTTTCTTTCTGAGGACTCTGGTGCAGACTGTGAGCCTTTGAGAGCTTTCTCCATGACACGTCCCACAGTGTTCTTGGTAAGCTGAAGGCTGAGATGCCAGGGAGCTCAGTGCATCCGCAACTGAATGTTACGGAGATATGGCAAAGAGTGGCCCCAGGAAAAAGGAACTGTCTTTCTTTTTCTTTCTGTCATAAACTCTTAACAGTAATCCAAGTCATAGGGTGCTATGGGGGTATCTGTAACAAGATGAAAGTGAATAGAAGCAGGAGAACACCCTGAAAGTATAGTTGACTCCTGGATCTGTGGGTTTGGCCATCCACACATTGAAATTTTTTTTTTTAAATTTCATCTGCTTTGAATATGTACACTTTTTATCATAACTATTGCATAAAATACAGCATAACAACTAGTTACATGCCTTGACTAACATAAGTAATCTAGAGATAATTTAAAATATACAGAAGGATATATATAGGTTATATGCAAATAACATATGCATAGGTTATATGCAAATACTGCATCATTTTGATACCAGACATAGGCATCTGTGGATTTAGTGTCCTGCAAGAGATTCTGGAACTAATCCTGCAAGGATACCAAGCGGGAAACTGTATACTTATTTGAAACTTAGCCTAAATTATACTGTCACATGTGTACTATTACACATACACACTCATGTACATACACACACTAAACAAAAATTGCCCAAGTACTGTGTTAAGTAATAAAATAATAATAATAATAATACAATACAATAATAAAATTTTGTGTGTGATCAAGGATTAATTCTTTTGATATTAAGTCTTCTGATATTTGACTCCTACAAATTAAATTAAAGAATTACAACACAGAAGTAGAATTTTTCAGTGTAGTATATAGTCACATAAAATGAGTCAATCAAATTCAGGAGTCTGTTGATGAAAAGATTAAGTTATGGTAACACTTTATTACGAGAGACATTACTGTCAAAGGTCAAAGCAACAAATGTACCAAACATTATCCTCGTCCAACTTTAAGGAGGGCTAATATTTTTCCATAGAATGATTTATCCTCTCATAAATAAAATGAGGTCATGATAACTCCACATCAGAAGAGTACATGAAATAATGCATATTTCAAAAGCCAGCACACAGAACCTGGCATGTCCGCCCCGGTTCACTCAAGTGCTTCATGACGTGAAGCCACACATAACATAATCACAGTCTTGGGCTTAACTAAAAGTGCTGTGGGGGGTCGGTCTAAAAGAAGACACAGAGGTTGGAGCCCATCTTCTGTTTGCACAGTGTTGTGCACCTGCCCCAGTAAGCAGGCAACTCTACCTCCAAGGCAGCATTAACTGCCTTGACCCCAGACTCTGAGGAGACCTGACATTCCATAATTAGTGACTGTGCAAAAGAAATTCATCTTCCCGTTTATGCATAGGCTCATCCCATTACTTAAGTACAACTAGGGTAGTTACAATTTTTGTTTAGTGTGTGCATGTACATGAGTGTGTATGTGTACATTTCTTCAGGAAATGAATCATTCTGTGGTTGGAAAAGAATGTCAGAAATTCAAAGAGTAGGTTGTGAGGTGGTTAAAGCATAATTCTAAAACTGAAAGTCATTCTGGAAACCAAAGTAATAGGCATAAAATAGATTTATACCATTTTTAGACTTAGAAACTACAATTGACTTCTCTAGTTTTGGGTATTTAAAACCCAGGCTTCCATTCCACAATCAGCACAAAGATTAATTCACAGGTCTTATGTCCGGGGAGGTCTTTTCTTTTTAGTAACTTGTCTCCTTCTATACCAGCTGGTTATATCTGCAAACATACATGTTTTATTGCTTTTAGGATGGTGGACTACTCAGGCCACATTAGTGCAAAATTAAATATTAAAAATTTCTGAGCCAGAGATTTAGCTCAATGGTTCCAATGTCTGCCTTGCAAGTGCAAGGAGCCAGGGTTCGACCCCTAGTAACCATATACAACAATGCCAGGTGTGGAGACTCACGTCTACCAGCAATCAGTACCACAAACCACAGCGCCAGGCATGGTGGCTCACACCTATAATCCCAGCTCTGGGGAGGCAGAGGCAGGAGCATTGCTGTGAGTTCAAGGTTGAGCTCAGGACCAGCCTGAACTACCAAAAAGCTCAAGACCCTGTCTTTAAAAAAAGAAAAAGAAAAAGAAAATTTCTTCCTTGTAGGAATCACATTAGGAGAATTTGGGAAAGCCTTTTGAGAAAAATGTCATTTTCCTATGATTTCACCTTTTATCCATTGACAATTTCCATAGCATTTCAGGAAATAAATGTAGAGACTAGAATATAATCTTTGGCAATGAAGAAAGGAGTTTTAATAACTCTTAAATATTTGTTAATATGAATTTTTAATTGTTATAACCTCTTTTTGATGTTACTTTCCAAAGGTCTAGCATTTCATTCTTCTATATCCAGAAGAATTAATCAATTCATTATTCTTAGTGAAATTAAAGACCAAAGTTTTTTCTTATTTCCACTTATAATGAGTGGTCTTTTACAGTTCTTTTAAGGCTTAATCCTTTGAGCTCTTTAATTTAGATAACATTTGTTAGAGTGATCTCACAGAATTTAGAAACTTAGACATTTATGAGCACTTTACCATGAGTTTTTTACTTTTGTTCTGTGACTATAAGTCCAACTAATACCATAAAATTATTTAATAGGGTCATGGATGTTTCTGAATACTAGTAATTGATAAATATTTGGTTTATCAATTAGTAAACATTTTATTTCAAAAAATTAGAAGTTACAGTGTTATCTTGTGATTTCCTGAGCTTTTACTCTCAGTGTTACTTGGAACAGACTGGAATACACAGCCTCACCTCCTTCTCTTGTTTGTCTTGTGTACATACTTGAAGTAATCACTGGGGCCTGTAGAGAGAGTTGCTGCATTTCCTCCAGAAGGGCATTTTAAACTCACACATCCAAAGATTGGATTTTCAACAACAACAAAATGGGCGTCCGTACAGAGTAGACATTGTCTGCCCTCTTTCTGAGGATTTAACACTGCAAAATCAGCTATGCAGAGAAATTTTTTAAATAATTATTTTTTATTCACTTATGGTGTAGTAAATATTTATAAGTAAATTAATGGCTGAATAATGAATGCAAGAATGTTTATTACGTATCAAACCCTGTCTACTGCATATTTTGGTTACACAGTGAATCCAAAACACATGATTTCTGCTCTCATGGAACTTATAAGGGAACAAAGCATGAAGTTATTCAAACAAATAATATCTAATTACTATTTCAATGATAAATGTTGCTATGAATTGCTATGATAGTTTTTTGTTTTTTGAGACAAGGTCTCCCTTTGTAGTTCAGGCTAGCCCTGAGCTCACAGTGTAGCCCCGGCGATCCTGGAACTCATAGCAATTCTCCTGCTTCTGCCTCCCTAGGGCCGGGATTACAGGCATGAGCCACCAGGCCCGGCACTGTGGTATCTGGTACTGATTGCTGGTGGGTGTGAGTCACCACACCCGTTATTATTGTATGGGGTTACTGGGGATCAAACCCAGGCCATTGTGCTTGCAAGGCAGGCGCCAGAACCACTGAGCTAAATCCCAGGCCTTGCTATGACAGTTTTATTAGTCTATTTTTCTCCACTTGAAGACTAATACATCCAAGAAAAAGAAATAATTTAAATATAAAAGCTGGAAACAATGTTACTATGGGCTGCTATCACTGGGAAGTTTTCCTCTGAAAAACTATCTCCCATGAAGTAGTTACACTGAGTCCACCAGCTACATCTAACAGAATACCATCATTTATACACACTCCATTTCTTCTGTTTCTTCTGCTCCTTTTACCAAGTTAGTTTAGTAGATTTCCAGAATCAGAAAAGGAGAAAATGAAAATAAGGAAAGCCCCTAGAGACTGTTCTGATGAGGAGTCCAAGCTTTTCAGCCACAGTTTAACCTGGCCAAGAGCCTGTCATTAATTTTTCTTTTGAACAACTGTGGAAAACATTATCAGTTTCCTACATACAGTCACCCCCATCCTTCCTTGCTAGAAAATCCCACCTCCCGTGGGAGCAGCCAAAAGTGATAGATATTTTCTGCTCAGGATGCTCACGTGACCCAGTTATGACCAGTCAGGTGTAAAGGGAAATCTGCTAGTCATTTCTGAGGAACATTTTGCTCCCTGAAAAAGAGAAAAAGATAAAAGAGCTATCTTCTGTCTTTCTGTCTGTCTGTCTTCTTTCTTCCCTTCCTTTCTTTTGAGCTGAACTATCTCAGCATGAGAACCACTCCCCACTTCTGCAATAAAGAAGCCAACCTCTGAGGAAAGTCAATGAGTGAAGCAGAAAGTGGATTTGGGTTTCCAGCTGTGAGGCCTGAGCAGACTCTGGGTCTGCTTTCCTGTGGCCCTCTTGTTACAGGAGATTACTTACACTCTTATCATATATTCTGTTACTTGCAGCTCAGTGCACCCTGAATGTACTACTGTTTTATTGCCTTGTTTCCCACACAGCTTCACAGAACAAGGATTTGCCTTTGTTTGTTTGTTTGTTTGTTTTTCTACTGCCATATTCGCTGTTCCTAGAGCCTGGCACACAGCCAACACTTAATAAAAAATTATGTAAATGACTGACCGAATGAATGTCCCAGAGCCTTCACTGGTTCTCTTCTTCTACTGAATCAAGTTCAGAGGCTTAAAGGACCAACGTGGCTTTTATGGGCTTTCATAATGTGTCCTTAATTTTTCTCTCCGACATATTTTCATATGCCCTACAACTCAGGAAAATCGGGTGATTTCTTGTCCTTTCCAACTCTGCCGTAGTCATTTGTGCTGTTATAACAAATACCACAGACTTGGTAATTTCCGGGGAGCAGAAATCTTGTCCTCAGAGCCTTGTTCTCAGATCCGGGAGGTCCAAGATCCAGACTCCATGAAGTTCAGCTGTGTGGTGAGAGCTGCTGTCTCCAAAGCCTCAGGGTGCTGTGTGTTCTCGTGGTAGGAGGAACAAGCAAGAGCCGGAAGCCTCATTCACCGTGACCTTAATGTTGTGCAGAAGGGAGAAACCCACTGGCCTCATCAGCTCGGAGCAGGCCCACCTCTTTTAGTCATTCCCGTGGGTGCCCCTCAGCTCTGAAAGACCCGGTTCATGCAGAGCCCAGCCCTGTGTTTCAGACCCTGTGTTTCAGACCCTGCGTGATGGCCAGGTAATCCCGAGCTCTTTGTGCAGTGTGATTCTGTCCTCTGATTCCTCCTGCTCCAGATCTCTGCTTCGACCCTCCCAGCCACGCGCGGACCTTCCCCCTTTCGTGCTGTGTATCACTCTTGTAAGTTGATGGCAATTATTTGGAATACTCTGCTCCTCCTTACCTCAAAACTCCTTGAGGATAGTGGGTTCACCCATACAAAAAGCAAATGTAGTTAGTGCTTCACTCTAGCAAAGACTTAATATTTTCTTGTTTGTGAGGGATGAAATGATTGGGGTTAAAGCAAGCCCATTTGAATTTCCATTGTGAAAATAATTGAGGACAAGAAATGGGTGTTGATGTTCACAGAAGCCAAGGTCTGAATGCACCGCAGGAGAGGAAAGAGACTTGTTGGAAGTGTTAGGAGCAAGCACGGGTGTCTTTTCTCTTGGCGATGAGAGCAAAGTTTTTAATGGAAGCTGATCTCAATCAATAGAGCCAGACAGCTAACCTATATAATGGACTTAAACCGAAACAGTGGTTTTCCTCTGCATAGTGCTGCTGTGAAAGGGGGAGAGACTACTAGACTGGAATAACCAGGAGACGCCACAAGTAGATCTGCCATGGTCCCCAATCAGGGAGCCTCAGGAGAGCTCCGGAGAGCGAGCTCCCCGCCGCTGGACGCCGAGCTGTGACGACGGGCCGGTGCCGCTGCCGCTGCCGCTGGCGTGTTTTGGCTGCTGCCTCCGGGGCTGCCCCAGGGCAGACACCGCCGCGAGGGGCTGAGCGCCGCGCTCCGGAACCAGCGCTCCGGCTGCGAGTGAAAAGTTGCAGAGAGTGAAGGTGGGGAGCCTTGCAGAGCCCAGCAAGACCTCCGAGGAGCAAAAGGAGAGTGTGAGCTTGAGCCAAAAGTCGGGCCAAGCGGAACGCGAGGAGATGTCATCATTGGTAAAGGAGGACCTGGAGAAGAAACTGTTCAAGCCACTCTCGCAGAATCTGTACGAGTTTATAGAAATAGAGTTCTCCGTCCGGGACAGGTACTACCTGTGTGTGTCAGGTAATCCGCCTTTCCTTCATCATTTCAACAACCCGACCACCCACGGGTGCCTGGGTGATAGAGGAGAGTTTTTGGTCGTTTATTTTCCTGTGCATGTATGCATCTTCCTGAGATGGAGCTTAACTATGCTAAGGTTTTACAGAGTTTTTATTTTATTTTATTTTTTTAATTGCTAAAATGAAAGAAATTGTAGTAGAATACTTGAATTGCTCAGAAATGAAATGGTTTTGAATCTTATGCCTACAATCTTTTATTGAATCCATTCAAATGGCATGCAATTTTATTGTATAAGAGCTCATTTTAAAAATTCAACAAAGAGGTCTGCACATCTTTGCGTTGGCGAATTGAGTTACACAGCTCTTATTTCCAACCATGCTGGATGATGAGGTTTCTCCCTTTTCATTGTAAGACAGAACAAAACCTTAGGTTTTTCTTCTTAAGATTTATCTGGACTTGTATTAGTTCATTTTTTTTTAAGGTTTTGTTTTTGTTTTTGTTTTTGTTTGTTTTTTGTTTTTGTTTTTGTTTTTTTTTGAGACAGGGTCTCACTTTGTGGTTCAGGCTGGCCCTGAGCTCAGCCTCAAACTCACATCACAGCAATCCTCCTGCCTCTGCCTCCCGAGTGCTGGGATTACGGGAGTGAGCCACCACACCCGGCACTGTGGTATGTGGTACTGGTTGCTGGGGTGAGTCTTCACATCCAGTATTGTTATGTGATTACCGGGAATCGAACTCAGGTCCTTGCGTTTGCAAGACAGGCGCCGGAACCACTGAGCTATATCCCTGGCCCTGTATTAGTTTATTTTGAAGAGAGAAATTATCTTTTTATAAATTGATTCTCTTATGAGAAAAATAATAATGATAAAAAATTAGTTTGAGAAGATGGTGCTTTAAGAGTAAGGCAATGGGGGGCCGGGGAGTTAGCTCAGTGGTTCCGGTGCCTGTCTCGCAAACGCAAGGACCCGGGTTCGATTCGCCGGTAACCATATAACAATACTGGGTGTGGAGACCCACACCCAGCAGCAACCAGTACCACATACCACAGTGCCGGGCGTGGTGGCTCACGCCTGTAATCCCAGCACTCGGGAGGCAGAGGCAGGAGGATTGTGATGTGAGTTTGAGGCTGAGCTCAGGGCCAGCCTGAATCACAAAGCGAGACCCTGTCTCTAAAAACCTAAAAAAAAAAAAAAAGAGTAAGGCAATGTTCTCTAAAGTAAGATAAATATTTCTCATCATGATTTTGAAATTCATAAAAAGTGCCACGGATAAACTTTTCCCATTCAATCTGATTTGCCCAACCTGGGATTTTTTGGACTGAATGTAGACAGAAATGCTTTCACCATTGTGGAAATTAATGTTCAACCTTCCCTTTTCTGGACCCATGCCCTTAAACACTTTTCTGAGTCTTTGGAGGAAAGAGTTTATAAACTTTATGTGTTCATTGCATATTTACCTTATTAAGGCACATAATAACAGCTTAGGACCAATGATAATCTTAGGACTTTCTAAAGATGTCAAGAGTGAGCTCAATGAGGAGAGTGCCACATCTTTAGAGAAAGTGCTCAGAATTCTCTAAAATGTGTTTTAAATTGTTTAATTTATTTTTGTATGTTTTTTGTTTTAGTAAATGAGTACGTGTGTACAGTCATGGTGTCTCCATTCTTCGTATGGAGCTGGTACATGTACTTAACACAGCCCAATTCTTTTTTTCATGCCCTGTCTTTCCATCCTTCTGTCGCCTGATTCCCTTCCCCTTTGAGAACAGCCTATCTCCTACTTCTACAATCTAACTTCATTTTGCACTTTATTTTTACTCTGGGTTTCTTCCATAAGGGAAACCATGTGTACCTGACTTATTTGATTTAACCATCCCAAGAGGCAACCTTATAATTGCTAATAAATACAATAATATATACCCCAAAGTAACAATAGTAATGTTTTTATAACACATACTTTGCTATAACACATATATAATATGGGGATTTGGCATATCAATAAACATGAAAACATAATCAAACTTTTAAAAGAAAAAAATTAAATTATGGGAAAAATGTCAATTAAAATAAATAAGAGGCCCTATTCTGTCCTAATAACCAAATCATTATATCATTAAGATTTATTTAATCTACTAAAGAAGATACTAATTTTGACATTAAAGTTTAATAGTTGTACCTATTTTGATTCTTTATAAAGCTAACTTCTCATTATATAACACTAGCATACAAATATTTTTAAAGGAAAACTAAAAAATAAAGTAATCATAATAATTTATGTATGTAGTTTACAAAATATATCTTAGTTTCTTCCTCCAAATTACATAACTAGCATATCTCATTCTATTGACCTAAAAGAAAATCTTCTAATGCTGGGGATGTAACTTAACAGCACTATTCATCTGCCTGCCAAGCTCAAAGTCCTGAGTTCAATCCCCAGCACCACAAAAAATTTTAGGGGCTGTGGATTTAGCTCAGTGCTACAGCTGCCTGCTTGACAAGTACATGGTACTGAGTTTGATCCTTGATTTACACACACACACACACACACACACACGGTCTTCTAAGAATTAAATGTTTAGAAAAGATTTCACTTTGTATAAGGAAAAATCAAAGTCTTCTCCAAAAGAAGGAAGGAAGACACTATTGCAAAACTCCAGATAAAAGTTAACATTATAAGCCAGGTCAGTTCACTAATCCTTCACAACTGTTCTCTGTATTGCATCATTAATATGAGAGCGCTTTCCCCAAGTGAATGTAACATCTTTTTATGACCATCATAAAACGATCTTGACATAGCAGCTGTTTAAATGTTTGGCAATCTTGTCTTTGGCCGTGTTTATTCAAAAGATTTCCATCAATAGGAATAAGGTAACACAAGCATTTCTGAGGAAGGACTCCATATCTTCCATGCTGTTCAGTTTCAGGGAGGAGAATCACATACCTCTTGTTTCCTCTTTACAACCTACAGTCTAGCAGTTCTACATTTTTGAGATGCATGAATCTAAAATAGTCAGATTCCATTAGCATTTTTCCAGTTAAAGAAAATATGTTTGCGGTCAGGGATGAAACTCTGTGGTATAGACCTTGTTTAGCATAAAGGAGATCATGTATCTCCTTCCCTCTGTCATTAACTTTCCACTTAACTAACCAGAATTTGTCTTCTTTCAAGAGTCTGGCAACCAAAGTATTGTCATTTCTTGTTAAATCTTGATGACTTCCTGAGCAATGTCAAAATCAGATGTCATAAACTTGATTTTCTCCTCTCTGGTTGGCTAAAATGTATACTGCATTCCCCTGGAGCCTCAGATCTCTCTGCCTCAGGCTTTGCATGGTTATCTTTCCTGGGATTAGCTTCCCCTGCCCTATACCAGTGTCACTAGGAAAGCAGCATCTTCTGATGGAGTAGGGAGGAGCTCTCTTATGTACAAGCACTAAGAAAGGATAAGTTGCTTGTGCAGTGAGTTAAGGAATTCATAATGCCTTGAAACAGCATATGGAAGCATCAGACAAAACTGAATGAGAAAAGCAGCACATATTGGAACAGACCATGGGTTGGTTCGAATCAGATCTGGCTATGAAATCTGCCTGTGCTCTTCTGACACTACCAGCTCTGAAACTTAGGACGAGATAATTAGCCTCCCTGGTCTCAGTGTTGACATCTGTGAAATGAGACTAAAATCTCTCCTATTTGCATAAAGAAACACCCTATTAAATCTTTATTAGGAAAAAATGATAAATTATTTTCCAACTTTTAAAAAAATTAAAGTAGGATTAAACTTTTTAAATGTACAGGAAACATATTCACTATAAAAATATATGCAAAATATGACTATATACATATACAGTAAAATTAAATATACAGTAAACAAATGTGTATATGTCACAAATAATGACATACTATATGATGTTTAAATTATATGTCTATTCACATATAGATTATCTTCAAGTATTCTTTTATCTTGGGAAAACATTTTCCCTGCACAGTTATTAATTTGAAAATAAATGGCATTTTCTAGAATTATGAGAATTCTGCATATTCTATACCCAATAGCTTTTGATATCAGAATCAAACTTTGTCAAATCATTTATAACAAAGTAAGCAGTAAAGGAGGTGGCTAACAATAATTTTAAAGGTTTCATTTGGAGTTACTGTTGCTAAATTTGTGAATTATCAGTATCTTGTAAACAGAAAATATAAAACTAAAGGATTTTTTTTTAACAGTACTGGGATTGAACCCAGGACTTTGCATTTGCCAAGCAAGCACTTTACAGCCATTTTACTGTATGCTTCTAGCCAATTTTTTTTTATTCTGAGACAAATATCTCACTAAATTTCCCATCTTTAGGGGTGCTCTGCTACTGAGCTATAGCACCAGCCCTTTTTATTTTATATTTGGAGACAAGATCTCACTAAGTTGCCTAGGCTGGTCTTGAATTTGTCATCTTCCTACTGAAGCTTCCTGAATAGTTGTCTGGAAGCTGTGTATGTCCATATGGGTCTATAATCCCAGAACTTTGGAAGACTGAGGCATGAGGATTGCAAGTTCCAGCCTGTTCTTGCCAGTTTAATGACTTAGCATTACTCTGTCTCAAAATAAAATACGCGAAGTCTTGGGGGTGTAGCTCAGTGCAGAGGCTCTGAGTTCATCCCAGTACCACCAAAAAAACAAGCACACAAAAAGATACCTTAGTTACAATCCGGATCATGAGATGGGAAATAAACCTTGACTAGCGAAATACATTTTATACTTTAAAACTCTTGCGCTATCTTTTTTCCTCCCACTGCTGGCATTAACATTCAAGGGCTCGGGTATTACAGTCAACCACTCTACCCGTGAGGTACGTCCATGAAGTCTGTCTGTCTCTCCCTGTCTTGTCTGTGTCTGTCTGTCTGTCTCTCTCTCACACACACATACACACAGATGCATACACACTCAGCTGCACACCCAAGCAGAGTATTTTGTGGAATTTCACCAGATGTCAGTATGGGGAAATGTAAATAAAATATTTTGGACTCTCCAAATAGGGTATTTATAGATGAGAAGTATAGTACTGAAGTGGTGATACTTCTACTTGAGTTTTTTGGTTAACTTGAACTTTATTTTTCAGCTCTAAAAGGGCTGATGGCTCACAATTTGGAAATATTACCTCAAAAATCAACAACTCACAATATCACTATCAATTGGTTACTCCTATTCCCAATTGCTAATTTACCACCTTGGAGTTATAAATGTGGAAATCAAAATGATTCTACGTCTAAGACACATCATTTATAGAATGAATAGAAATTTGTTGAGGTATACAGTGACTAGCTCACCCAGATTACCAACTAGTAAGTGACAAATGGAGGCTTTAAATTTAGGTCCACTTGTGCTCAACCACTCGGCTACACTGCTTTGAGGAGAAGCACTATGTGTGGGCTAGACCGGAGCCCTAAAAACCCGCATGGCCTGAGCCCCATTGCACAGCCTGCTTTGCTCCTTTGGTGCTCTGTTCCACCCAGTCATGCTCCTTCTCTTCCCTTGTCTCTCCTATTTCTGTAAGGACATCAATAAAACAAGATCCAACTTGCTTACAGCTGATCACTTTAATATTTTAAAAACATCCAATATAGCTCCAAAATTGATTTTATAAAAATATTTCTAGAAAAATATTATTTGAAAGCTACTATTTTACCCAGGCATAGTGACACACACATATAATGCCAGTACTCAGAAGCAGTCCTGCTGAGGCAGGAAGATTGCCGTGAGTTTGAGGCCAACTTAGATTACATAGTGAGTTCAAGACCAGTCTGAACTACATATTGAAACCCTGTCTCAAAAAAAAAAAAAAAAAAACAGGGCCGGGGAGTTAGCTCAGTGGTTCCGGCGCCTGTCTTGCAAGCACAAGGGCCCGGGTTCGATTCCCCGGTAACCACATAACAATACTGGGTGTGGAGACCCACACACAGCAGCAACCAGTACCACATACCACAGTGCCGGGCGTGGTGGCTCACGCCTGTAATCCCAGCACTTGGGAGGCAGAGGCAGGAGGATTGTGATGTGAGTTTGAGGCTGAGCTCAGGGCCAGCCTGAACCACAAAGCGAGACCCTGTCTCAAAAAACCTAAAAAAAAAAAACAGAAAAAAACCCTACTATTTTGATGAAATGAATGACTTTTCAACAACTCCAAGGCATTATCAATACACTATAATATTTCCATAAGACTTCTTTCTTCAATATCTTGTAGTAATTTTTCCTGTTATTTGGCTTCAATGATAAAAATAATTATTCAGCATTAGTATTATAAAAGATTTATTTAAAGTATTTATATGCAACATACTTGTAGACTGTTTTTCCTGTTCTTTAAATTATATTTAATCAACTGATAAATTTCCTTTCCTTGTAGCCTCTTGAATAATACTGTTTTGCCATGATAAAAGAAGCATGTATTAATGGCAAAGATTATTTTTAAATTGAAGCAAAAATAAATTTTATGAAGTTAGGATTACAATTGCAAAAAATGTCAACCAAAACAAGCAAGTTAAAATTCTGAAGTTTTCTGATCTATAGATACCACAACAGAAGTTCTGGTGTTTGTGAAATCAATTCTCCCATTTTCACTATATCACATTTCTATCTTAAGACAATGTGGTAAGTTTCCACATTTGCCCCTGCATTGATGTGGAGATGCCATTTAATTTCAGCTGGCAACAAAGCTCAAGCATGGAAATCAGACGTTGGGTCAACTCCAGCCTGAGAATATTTCTTTGGCTCATGACCAATATAAATGCTTGAAGCATCATTAGCTTTGAAGAAGGCTCTTGTGTCCAGCGAAGGGGCTATGTGCTACATCCTTTGATTAAAGGTTAATGTTTTTTTCCCAGGACTGGGGAACTCAGGACCTCACACCTGCCAGGCAGGCAGTGGCACCACTTAGCTAAATCCCCAGGCTGGTTAACTTTTAAATAATGGTCTTTTCTTAGTTTGGTATTAGTGGCACAGTTCCTACCTCCAGTACATCCTTTTTGGAACTTCCCAAGGGAATCTTCTACAAATTTAAATGTAAGAATGTAAGTCATTCAATTAAAATTCTACACGCACTCACACACACTCTTCAAAATAACCTTTGAACTCCTTACCTAGTGTTCCAGACCCTTCAGGGGTTAACTCCTGCCGACTTCACTTCCTACCACCAGTCCACAGTCACATCATAAGTCAACAAGGCCAGATCCTTGTAATGATTCAATGTCAGGTATAGTGAATCTCTGTCCCGGTGCTCTTCTAGAGCTTCCGTTAGCTCTTCCTTCTGTCTCCTAACCCTTACTGTCCCTTACGGCTCAGATTCTTCAGAGGAAGCCCCTCCTGAAGTCCAGTAGATGAACATGTCCTTCCTCTGTGTCCCCCCTTCCTTGTCCCTGCCTCATTCATGGCATAGTGAACACCTGTTTTCTGCCTGAAGCCTCCCTCCTTGCAGTCCCAGGTAGCCCGAATGGTGCCCTGCAGGAAATCAGTTTTTCAGTTCCTATCATGGTGTTTGGTACATTTACCACCTTAACATGCTGAATGTGAGGTTTTCCAGTTAATCATCTGAGTATCAGAATGTAGGCAAGGCAGTGGAATCTGCTCCCTGGAAAATTACATTTCGATATCATATCCACTGATGTCTCTGTATTTCCCCATTCTCATTCTTTTGACCCACTGAAATAACTAGGGAGATGTGAGATGTGTAACTACTACATGTACATGATCCTTAGAGAGTTTGGGGTTTTGGGGGGGATCTCTTTAGCACTGGAGATGGAACCTAGAACCTTTCCACTGAATGACATCTCCAGTCCCCCATTTTTTAAAAAATTGATACAGGATCTCACTAAGTTGCCCAAGCTGATCTCAGACTTGCGACCCTCCTGCCACAACCTAGCAGTGGTAGGATGATAGGCATGCATCACCACCCTCAGCTTATCCTTAGGTTTTGAAGTAGAGCTTTCATTTGTATAGAGCAACTATGTCCAAGATCTTGTTTTTAGTAAGTCTGACAAAATCAGCCTACCATTTCTCTTCTAATCCTTTCCTCCTCCCAAAGGAAACATGCCGAGAACCATTTTTTAGGCCTAAGAAGTATAAGTGGGAAAAGTTCCTACCAATTTCTGCACAGCGTCTGAAGGATTCCAGAATCGGACCTGAAATTCATAAGCCCCAGGTCATCTTCTGCTTGAGGCCCTCTTCAAATACACGTCAAAAACAAAGTCATATTCCCACCCAGCCATTTCACCCTCCATACTCTCATATTTTATTTGCATCCACTGTTGGGTTTCTATCCAGTGCTGACAATACCCCATCTACAACTTTTCTGGATTCACCACTGCTGATATCATTACCCTGCCCCATGCCCCATGCCACAACAACCTGCAAAGCAACAAAAATGAAACCTCTCCACAGCCACTGTGTTATGGTTTAGATCTGAGGTATTCTCGCAAAGCCGTATGCTTGGGAAGTGTTTGGATCACCAGGTGCTATATTAGTCAGTGTGTTAGTCCACTTGGGAATCCATAGCTGAATGTGCTGCTGGGGGTGAGGCCTGATTAGAGGTGGGTCATGGGAAGATGTATCTCTCTCCCTACTTCCTTCTTTCTCTTCCTGTGCCACCATGATGTGAGCAGCTTTCTTCTACTATGCCCCTCTGCCATGGCATTTCTTTCTTGGAGCCAGCCAACTATGGACTAAGCGATGAGCCAACACAAACTTCTCCTTTCAACTATAGGCATTGATAACTAGGAAAACACTCTGGTAGAATTTATAAGACCTCAAATAGAGTTTTAAATCTCTTAGCTAAATTTGGTTTTCAAATTGTCTCTGTCTTGCAGCTGAAACTGGAGAAACTTATGACAAAATATTAGACTTATAGATAACCTCCATTAATAAAGGAGTCTAAGAGCTAACAGAGGTTGCCAAACTCCAAGCAGTCATACAAATGGAATCAATGACAATTGTGCTAGACCTTTACCAGGACCCAGTAGATCCACCTATAAAAAGTTCATAACTCTTAAACTACATTATGACTGCTATGTCAGATTCTGAAGTCTTCTAAACCTCCTTATCCTCTTTGTGGGAGGCTGTTACTACTTCCTCCTCTTGAAAGTGATATTTGGCTATAATCATAGCAATCCTGCTCATCTTATTATATAGCCATGGATTATTTACTGTTTGTTTAGCTTTGTCTCCTCCAGACTCAAAGCAATATCCTACTGAAGATAACAATGCCTGATGCTAATCGAAAGCCTTTAAAAAGACCTTCTGTACAGTAACTGACTGACAATCACAATTATGACTCTTTTCAGCCAGAAGCAGCTAGAACAGTCTTTGCCTCTTGCCCCCTCACACAGTTCAGGATACTTCTTCAGAGAGAGGAATGTTGTAGACAGGTAAGTTAGAAATCTTGTACACAGTTAGATAGATCCTGCTTTCAAAAGGCCAACATGGAGGACAGTCAAAGAGCCAACAAGGAGGACAATCGAGACATTCACGGAAGGCCAACGTCACTCTATCACACCATACTGTAGTATCATTACTTGACTCCAAACCTTTAATGCCAGAGCCCATGAACCCACATTGCCTCCCCCAGGAGTCTCTAGTTCCTCTTTCTTTTCTTTTTTGATGCATCCTATGCATTGTCACTGCCAGGGGAATACTCTTAACAGGGCCATGTGATCGGTATCACACTCAAGGAGGAAGGATAGCTGACAGTAGATACTGCCCCATGAGCTTGCAAGACTTAGGCTTGTCAGTGTGCTCTGGCTCCCTTCTCTAGCAACCAGTCATCTTTACCCTCAGCCCCAACTCTTCAGCCCTTGATATCCCAGCCATTTCTCCTGTGAAAAGAATGGATTCAGACATGACTATTCCACAGTGGCTTTTGCTGATTTTTTAAAAATCTAAACCAACTTCCTTAATCTAATTAATCCTATTGCCTACCAAGTGATAACAGCAACCAATCTGTGCAGTGTATTTTCTTCTCTCTACCTTGTGGTGTTCAACTTCTATTTTCTTTTCATTTCTTCATGCTTTTTGTCTCCTAGAAATGCCTTCAGAATGACCACTGCCTTTCCAAACTTCACTAATTTTAAAGCCTTATCTCAAATTCTATTTCTTCCATAATTTCTTTTTTATTATATTAATCTTCTCCTTTCTCAGCACTCTTGTTAAATGTATAATCTGATCCACATCCCTTAGCTATCACTCTAATTTTATTGTAATATAGTGATCTATATTTATACAAGTAGGAGGGCAGGGATCTTAATACCCTTTGTGCTGCTGTAACAGAATACTTGAGGCTGGGTCATTTACGAGCAAAAATTATTTCATACAGTTTGGCGGGGCTGGGAAATCCAGGTCACATTCTTGCTGCATCATCCCATCTTGGAAGGATGAGAGTGTGTGAGAAAATGAGAAAGTGGGAGAGTGAAGCAGGCCATACTCAGCCTTTCACCAGGACCTCATCCCACAACCACCACCCGCTCCTGTGACCATAGCTAGCCCATTCTTGAAGGCAGACACTCATGACCCAGTCAACCCTCAGAACACTGTGGCACTGGGGTTAAGTTTCCTGTGCAAAAACTTCAGGGGAATCATTCAGACCACAGCATTGTGATAAGGCAGGACTCGCCAGAATCAAGAGAATGTCTTCCTGAAATCAAACTTGTCTTACTCTTAGAAGACTAGCCTGCAACTCTTTAAATAACATTATTCATTTTGGAAAAAAATATTTAGACATTCGATCCCTACCTGCCAGCGCTTAGTAATACACTATTAGATGTGACTCATGTGATAGAATTGCCTCCTTAATGAAATCATACATTTCTAGAGAGTAGCGACCATATCTGTTACTTGCCTCCCCCATGGAACTTATAATCTAATAAGCAAATACCAACTACCGAATAAATACTCCTTTTATTAACTCACTGATAATTTTCAACACAGGAGCTCAGTGCTCAAATGTTGATTCTTCATTGTGTTTATCTGAGACCAAAGAAAAATGATTTGAAGACCAGGAAATCATTTCCTTCATTTTTGTTGACATAAAATAAGCAATGATTTCCATATCTTTCAAATACAGTAATAAAACCTTCTGTGCTAGTGGCCCATTTTAAACACTAGAATTTGAGAGACACGCTTGAAAGAATTAAAAATCTCAAAGAATATCAAAGAGATCAATGGTAGCTGAGGTGCAGGACACATTCTATGGGTAACTGCAAATTTAGAAAAAGTTTCTGAATTCTGTAACACTGCTTGGTCACTCTTCAGTTCTGCATTGCTATACGAGTAGAATTATTTGCCTTTCTTACCTCACTCTCTTATATTGTCATAAATTCATGTTCCAAATTATTCTGGTAAACACTTCGGCATTGTGAGCCCAAGCTGAGCTCCTTTTGCCACCACAGGGCTCAGAGCACAGAGCTTAATGTTCTATCTGATTGACATGACTGTGGCTGTAGTAAAAATGAAGTTAATCCAGAAACCAACTTAGAGACTTGTTCATCAGTGTTTATATTCCTCAAATATGGAATGCTCAAATTGGAATGCAGCTATAATGTAGGTTCAAAATCATTAAATAAAAAGGGTATGCATAAGTACTGAAAAATACCACTTGAATAATTTATCATCTTTGAAGAATTTATGTAAACTAAGTACTTTTCTGTCCTACAGTGACCAAAAATGAAGAAGTCAAAATAATTATGGTGAAACACTACAGAATAGGTTTAGATGAAAAATATGAAGTCACAAAAAAGTGGTCTTTGAACGATCTGCAGATGATTGATGGAAAAGAAGCAGATACTGTAAGTGTTCCATTTTATAAGGGTGATATCGGATCAATATGCTGGATATGTTTATGCTCAATATCTTATTTCATATAGTCTTGGCATCTACTAAGTGTTAAGATGGCATTATATTATTCTTAAGCAGTATGAATTAATTTTCTGGCATGATCAACTGGCTTTGGCGTTCTGCTTTTATGAGTTTAATTTTGAATTTTACCTATTAAATTTGAAAGTGTCTTTCTTCAGGTCTCCTAACAGGTAAAATAGCTATCAGGCAATTCTGAAACTTTCAATGTCATTTTTCCAAACATATGACACTTTCCCCAACACTTTCTTTATCTCAGTTGCTTCTGTAAGTTTTAGAGATTCCTTCTGTCAGAAAGCCTACTGCATCTGCCAGAAGGATCATGTTACTTGAAATCCACATAACCTTAGAGTTAAAGAGGGGGGAAAGGGGAGTCCTTAGTCCTTTCCATTTGGTCACTTAACATGTATCTTTCCCTCTCTCTTAGTGGACTCTTCTGTTGATGGAGAATTCATTACCCCCAGCCCTTGAGCTTTATATGTCCACACCACTTGATTAAGTACTGATCTTTTTTTTTTTTTTTTTTTTGAGACAAGGTCTAGCTTTATAGTTCAGGCTGGCCCTAAGCTCAGCCTCAAACTCACATCACAGCAATCCTCCTGCCTCTGCCTCCCGAGTGCTGGGATTGCAGGCGTGAGCCACCACGCCCGGCACTGTGGTACGTGGTACTGGTTGCTGCTGAGTGTGAGTCTCCACGCCCAGTGTTGTATGTGGTTACTGGGGGATCAAACCCCGGCTCTTGAGCTTACAAGACAGGCACCGGAATCACTGAGTTAACTCCCTGGCCCTGCTCTCCTACCCTTAATAAACTTGTAAGAGGTGCCAGGAAACAAACTAAGCCTCTTCCACATTTAGTTTTAGAGAATTATCGTAAAATCCATGAAGCAGATTCTACTACTCGCATTTTACCAATGAAGAAAATGAGATGTAAAGAGATTAACTGAATGGCTCCAAGTCACATAACTAATAAGTAGCAAAAGTGGACTTTACCCAGAAATGTAGTAATTAGCTTTTAAATTACTAATTTAACTTTTATAAGTTCATAGACTTATTCACTTTTTTGTTCAGTCATTTATTATGGATTTATATTATAAATTGTATAATATATCAGAGGTCTGAGGACAAAGTAGAGAAAAAGCAATAAATACTTAATTCTGAATTAATTTATGAATTAATCATCTATTACGAATATCTAAAATTTGTCCTGTATTGAAATAAGTGTATGTTTTCAGCTCTCACTTGATTATCTTGTAAGAATTCTACTTTTATTTGTTTTGTTTTGTTTTGTTTTGTTTTTGTTTTTTTGTTTTTGAGACAGGGTCTCTCCTTTGTAGTTCAGGCTGGCCCTGAGCTCAGCCTCAAACTCACATCACAGCAATCCTCCTGCCTCTGCCTCCCGAGTGCTGGGATTACAGGCATGAGCCACCACGCCCGGCACTGTGGTATGTGGTACTGTTTGCTGCTGGGTGTGTGTCCCCATGCCCAGTATGGTATGTGGTTGACCGGAGAATTGGGTCCTTGAGCTTGCAAGACAGGTGCTGGAACCACTGAGCTAACTCCCCAGCCAGGAATTCGACTTTTAAAATTCAGCATGTTGACAGGACTCTTTGGTAAATGAATGCTGGACTTCATTAATTTGTTTCCTAAGGACACACAAAATATTTTTTGAAAATATGTTTTACCTTAAATTTTACTTACAAAATGGTTAAATATATTATTTCATATCCTAAAGATGGAATAAGATGCAACCATAATAAAATGTGTTTCCAAAAGAATACCTCAGAACATAATTGTTCAGTATTTAGTAAGGTTTTAAAAAATCAGCTGAATACAAAACTTTACTAAAAAGTTGTCAGATTTGCATACTTACTTCACTGAAATCTACACCTTAACTTTTAATACAAAAAATACATGTAGCTATATATGTGTGTAAATATGTGCATAAATGAAACAAATCAGTGCTTTAATAAGTTATGTGATAGTTACAAATTATTATTTTCTTTATACTTTTATATTGCCTGTTTTGTGCACTGCACTGAATTATATCAGTAATCCACACTGAGTTCACTAAAGTATACTTTAGGAATTAATTGTTCTCATTCATTTTTTCCACCTAATTTCATTTTTTCTTCTCGCCTTTGTCAACTATTACTAATATCACAATTATTTTCTATAATTTTGACTAATTCCCAAGACATGGCCTGGCAACTTTCACCCACTTGAAGCAGTTAGTAGTGTCCTGTCTTTTCCTTACCTTCCTTGACCTCTCATTTTCCCAATATTACTTACTCCTCCCTTTTCTGTTTAAAAGTCATGATTTTTCAGAACAAACTAAATACAAAAAAGAAGCTGGGAGTGCTTTTATTTTTCTTACTACTTAAGACATATAATGTAAAATTGCTAGAAAAAAAAACTATCCTATCAAAAAAGTAGTTCTTTTAATAATTTATTTTCTACAGATGAAATAAAAATAGCTTACTGTCCTGAGAATTTCTACTTCTCTCTCTTGGAAATGAATCCTCAGGAGTCAGTGTTTGATACATTTTTCTCAATGGCACTGATAGAGTTGTACATAGAGCAATTTCAAGCCAGAAAGTTGCCAGCTAAAATGAATTGGAACTGAAATTGAAGTCAATTCATGAAGCAGAAATAAAAATGATGTGGGATCTGGAGATGGATAGAATGATGGAGCATCAGATGAGACATTTTGATTCTTCTTTTGGCTCTGCCAGTAGCTACAAGTGCAGCCTGAATTTGATTTCTCTGAAAACTACTCTGACTTTAAGTGAGGAATTACTAAAAAAATCTGTGAGATCAACCCTTTCGGTCTAGAATTCTATCAAAGAAAGAAAGAAAGGGGGAGAGAGATGAAGAAAGGAAGGGACTTGCTTTTTATGTGCATGCATCCTCAGCCTTTGATTATTGCATGAAAAGAGTAATACTTTCTAAGGATCTCAAAGACACAAGGAACATCTACTACATGATGAAGAGCAAAAGTTTGGGAGAGAAAACTACATAAGGAACATGTATTAACTCCAATATCAATCTGAGAAAGGGAACTAGAATTTATTAAACTCCATACTAGGCAGTTCCTATGCTTAATCTCAAAGCAACTCTATCTGAAACAGAGAAAAGTAATGGTTGGTCAGTCATGGTAATGCATGTCTGTATTCTCAGACCTTGCAGAGCTGAGACAGAGAATCATTTTGAGTTCAAGGCCAGCCAGGGCCACATAGTGAGTTCAAATCCAATCTGCACTACAAAGCGAGATCCTGTCTTGAAAAACCAAAACAAAACAATGAGGAAAAAGTAATGGCCAAATAAGATAAATACAGTAGTTCACAGTGAGTTGTATTATAGAATCAAAAATCATCATCTAACTTCAAGATACGTTCTTTTCCCTACCTTCTGCAAGAATGTTCTGTCTGAATATACACATAATTTCTTTCTTTCTTTCTTTTTTTTTTTTTTTGAGACAGAGTCTCACTTTGTAGTTCAGGCTGGCTCTAAGCTCATCCTCAAACTCACATCACAGCAATCCTCCTGCCTCTGCCTCCCAAGTGCTGGGATTACAGGTGTGAGCCACCATGCCTGGTGCTGTGGTATATGGTGCTGATTGCTGCTGGGTGTGAGTCTCCATGGCCAGTATTGCATGTGGTTAACCGGGGATCAAACCCAGGCCCTTGAGCTTGCAAGACAGACGCCAGAATCACTGAGCTAAATCCCACATAATTTCTTGTAGCTGATATAACATACTACATGCTAATGAATTAACAACCTTGTGGGAGTTGGTCCCTCCATTCTTCTTTGTCATTTACAGTAACATTTACCTCCGCTTCTTCTTTTATATAAGATTACTTCAAATCAATCCAACCTGAATTTGTTGGGAACTTAGTAGTTGCCCGGATAAACACCGAGAGCATAAAGATAAATAACACAGAATCTTTGCTCTCAGGGAGAATTTAGGGTTCTGCAGATGAGTGTAAAAACATTTTACAAACAGACATGCATGTAGGACACTATGTAAATGCACAGCTCATTATCACTGTGGTTAATAACAGTAGCAACCGCTAGTGTTTTAAACTGTAAGACATAGATTATGTATGATGTCTACTTTTCTTGAAAACACCCCTCCTAGAAATATAGTAGTCCAATAGGAGGCAGTCTATAATAATTCGTCAGTTTCTGTCAAATGATTTCATAGTCCTTAGACTATTAATGTCAAAGATAATTACTTGCGGTTAATTTTTAAAACATTTAGTTTAGGCAGTACTTCACTATGCACTTCAAGCTGACCTTAAACCTTCTGTGTAGTCCAACCTGGCCTCGAAATTATGACAACCCTCCTTCCTCAGCCTCCTGACTGCTAGGATCATAGGCATGACTAGCTGTTAATTTAAAAGACATCAAGTTGGTGACCTATATACATGAAAGCCTAATTAGCCATTTTATATTTCCCCTTCTCATCTTTAAAAATATTGTAAAAGATCTAAGTTCTAGCAAAGAGAGAGAAATCTTTTCTCCCTTCCACAGTCTATAAGTTCTGTATTCTCTTTTTCCATCTCTACTCATTCTCTGAAAGTCACTTTATTGGAAAGAATTAATGTGTTTCATTTGTATAAATAAAAAGACATAGATGCTTTAACGTAATTTCCTTTGTGTATATGTATGTGTATGTGTATGTGTGTGTGCTGGGGATCAGAGCCTACATGCTGAGATCTATCCCTAGTCCCTTTATG
>PVIR01010261.1:0-50555 GCA_004026965.1 Petromus typicus
AACCCATCAGGTAACAATGAATAGTTTTCATAAGATTTTACTTTAATTTGAATAAGAATTTAATTGTCAGTTAAGCTTTCTGCAGATTGAGAGAATCCTTACATTTTAGTTATATTAATTTCTAGTGAGATTTTTGCTAAAATCCTAACAGGTTTGTAAAATGGTATGGATTGTTTCTCTACTTAATTTAGTAAAGCCGTTACACATTTCTATAATGGAATTATTTTATTCCTTTAAGAGCCTTTGTATTTCTATTAAACTTGAAACTTCATATTGATATTTGAAAACTTCAGTGGACTCTTTAAAAATTCCTCCACACTATTTGACCCCACCTCTTCTTCCACAGCTGTCACAGGGTCAGTTCACATTGGCACAAACCATAAACCCAATGCCACCTAGATTTACCCAAAGCCTTTATTGTGGTTCTCATGCTGACTTTAGCACTCAAAAAGTTTCCCTGTAACTTCAGAGAAATTGTGTTTGGTATGGAGCTTTCTTTGATAGAAACAGATCAATGATTTTATATCTTCCTCAAGGCACACAAATCTGATTCACTTTCTGAATATCTCGATATAGTCTAGGGTTAATCATAAATCACCTACAACACTGGCTGATTTGATAAAATATGGAGATTTTTCTTTTCCTTTTCCCCTTCTTGGGTCTCTCACTAACATCCAGTTTAATAAAAACAAAATTATAGATTATTTGACCTTTGAATTGGTCTTTTCTTGGGGATAGACGCAGTGGCTAAAATAAAACAAATAGTAGTAAGTTGTTCTGTGTATTACACCTTTTATTTCTTTGCTTGAAATAAAAATGAAACTAAAGACTGTGTAAGGATGATCACAAGCTATTTATCAAGGTAGACCTTTCTCCATGACACAGCTCTTCTTATACTCTAGTACCCTTTAGTCTCCAATTTTCTGTACGAATTTACCTGACCTGTGATAATCAGCTCTTCGCTTGCTCAGATGGGGGACTGTTTTGTCTTTAGGGGCACATTTCACCTTAAATGTAGTGAAACACTTTAATTTCTCACATATCTTTTTAATCTTTCACTTCAGTTTAATGCATAATTCTGAATAAATATTATTCACAAATACTTGAATCAGTGTCTGAATAAATGAATAATAATTATACTTGATCCTAGATAGTCACTCAGATAGCTGGAAGCTAGACTGATACCTTCCTACACCGAAAGCCCAGACGGGAAGAGAATTAGTTAAAAGCAGAACATATAGAGGGTATTTCTTCCTTTGTTATCATTTCCTTTATTAAATATTGCTAGGTGACATTCAACAGGTTTCTCTTTATTTGTACATACCTGTTTCAGAATATTATTCTAGAATCATTACAGCAGTTTGCTGTAAGTGTATGAAAACCGTACCTCGAACTACTTGCATATAATTGAAAATCTAATATTAAATTCAGATGCTCTTGTATGACAACTATAAGATATAAACATTTTCATTGCTGTGCAAAATGAGAATTTCTATATTTTGAGTGAGAATCAGTGAAACTTAAGAAAGTTTTAAATTTTAGGTAGAATGAGGCCTGTAGTGAGTATACAGAGCTTTGTACATGCATGTAGTAAATTTAATCTCTAAGCACAAAATAGCTTACACAGTGAGGCCCCAACTAAATGAAAAAGTATGACATTTTATCTTTTTTCTTTTTCATAATTTATTCCAGTTCCTTCGTGGTAAAAGCCTATAATAGACACTTTTACTACTTTAATGTGATAATTTTAAAATTAAAATAAAGATGTTATTGTAAATAGAAAATTTATAACTTTATATCAAATTTGTAATCCCTCAGAAAGTTATCTTAGTTCTTTACTTACCAAAGAAAGAGAGTATATTAGCATTTACTTCAAATCTTTGTGGTTCCATATAAAATGAATAGACAGAAAAAGAAAATAGCATGTATAAACTTTTTTTGTTTCAACCAAATTTGGGAAATGGAGAATGATCCACAGAAAAGAGGTTAAATTACTTGGGTACTTATATCCTAATGCAAATAGCTGTGAGTTTCAGTTTTCCTTTACACACACACATAAATATACACAGCATTTTAAAGGGTCAAAAGCCTCTGGTTCTGTAATTCACTACTGATTTGTGGTTTCACAGTTTCTTTCCTTGCTTGTTTGCTTTCCCTTATATAGAACATGAAATGTTCAGAGGCACGGCAGAGACTTTCGTCTCGGTCATTGTTCTACTGGAAGGAATCTGCTGAGTGTAGCTCATGAAAGGATTTGCCATTACCAGCCACAGCTGTAGCTGCTCCATGCTCCACGGAACTAGAATCATCTCTTGTTGGTTCCATGTTTTAAGCTTCAAAATTTCTAAAGGCAGGGAATTTGCTAAGGGACTGGAACGTTGGAGCTGAAATTTTTACTTATTTATTTTATTTCTATGTAGGCCTCCCCATCTCATTTGCTCCTTTTCTGTTCACATTCATATACCAGTGAATGCAGCTACAATCCACAGGTGATCAGCATCAGAATTTATTTTTAAAATCAATGTAAAAAAAACTCACTATTGTTGTTCTTTCTTTGTTTCTTTTTTACAAATAAATATTTCATTTTGGGAAAACTTAGGAGATAAATTTTAAATGATAATATTTTTAAATTCCTCGCACATTTTTATTCTAATTACTACATTTAAAAATTTTAGAAATGTTTCTTTTAAAATATTTTCCTTCCAGCTCATATTTAGCTTAATCACTTAATATATTTTTCTTTTTTCTTTTCTTTTTTTTTTGAGACAGGGTATCACTTTGTGGTTCAGGCTGGCCCTGAGCTCAGCCTCAAACTCACATCACAGCAATGCTCCTCCTCTGCCTCTCAAGTGCTGGGATTATAGGCGTGAGCCACCACGCCCGGCATTGTGGTATGTGGTACTGGTTGTTGCTGGGGTGAGTCTCCACACCCAGTATTGTATGTGGTTACCGGGGATCGAACCAAGGTCCTTGCACTTGCAAGATAGGTACCAGAACCACTGAGCTAAATCTCCGTCCCTAGCTTAATATGTTTTTCAACTTTACCATATTTTGATGCCCTTGCCTGGTAACGTTTCTTTTGGTTTGAACCCATAGAAAACTTTCAACTCTCCCACGGAAAGATTCTCTGCTAGTTGAATAGCACAGATTCCATAATTTTAGTAACTTTTAATTTCTAAACTCAGCTTCTCTTCCTGAAATATACAGGACTGGCTATCCTATAGGTTATGTCATAATATAAAAATAAATCTGGAATAAGTGCTGGAACTGTCATAATATTCCTATAACTTGTTAGGAAATGGAACAAAATCTACTTTCTTTGGAAGTTCCTGAACAGTTGATGTGGACCTGAGCTCTCTTTCTATTTCATGTGATGTAGATTTATCCTGAGACTTTTAGTTCTGCAGTAATGTTGAGTTTGGATCTTTCTACGATTTATATAGAATGATAAGGTGCGTTGAGGGAAAGATATTTATATGTTTAAATCCATTTTCGAATTAGATTAGGTATCCATAAGTATTATTTTATTATTACAGATGTTTTTCATAAATACCCATTCAACTTTTGAAGAAAATAAAAAATAAAAAGGGTCAAATATTTGCCAAAACATGTTAGAATTCAAGATTGTTAATTCGTTTTTATTCATATTAACAGTAGATATTTTTATTTGTTCTCTTATTAAACCTTACTGATTATACATGCATGACATAATGAAAATGACCCTTATTATCTTTTCCAAATACATTCTGTATGTATTAGTGGGATATATTTAAAATATCTGTAGCATTCAGTAACAACAAAATTTTGAATTACTCATTAAAACTTATGGAAGTTTATGAATTATTTATTACTGTTTCTTTTCTTTTTGCCCAATGAATTTAACCAACATAAGGAGAAAGTTAATCCAAGATTCTGCCCTCTAGCATCACAGATCACGTTGCTTATTTTTGCATAGCGTATAAATAGACACA
Source organism: Petromus typicus (assembly GCA_004026965.1). NCBI lineage: Eukaryota > Metazoa > Chordata > Mammalia > Rodentia > Petromuridae > Petromus > Petromus typicus. The sequence continues at coordinate 3,972 of PVIR01010261.1, forward strand.
TACAGTACAGCTGAGGCGTAGCCTCTGCCTCGCAGTGTTATAGTGGTGAATTATTGGGGCCTTCCTTTGTTGCTCTTTCATTCCATTTGCTATATAGAATCCTATTGCATAAATATAAATGTGTCCACTTTCCTCCAAATTGACTTCTGCTTATTTCTCACATTGAATCAATTTTGAAAATATGGTTACAGACATTCTTGTGTTTATTGCTGTGTTCCCAGTATATAAAAATGCTATTCTTGTTCACTTGTTTAGGTTATATAAAATATGGAATTTCTAGATAATGGGATAAGTGTATGTATTAGGCAACAGTCCTACTGCTGAAACAAAGTGCTCAACACTCACAACGTAGGGGAGGAATTCTTTATTCAGCTCAGGTTTCAGAAGTCGGAGTCCAAGATATGCCAATAGCAAGTGATTGGCTCTTCCATACTGGTGCTATTCCTACTATCAATTAGAAATTTTCTGCTTACTTAATTTTACCATCCTGTTGTGTTTGAGATTTGCATCTTTGTGGTATTTTTGATGACTAACTAATTTGTGCATCATTTTGTGTAGTTTTTGGCTTTGGGGTATCCTAATTTGTACAATGTTATTTATATGTTTTGTCATTTTTTACCAGATTGACATTTTGTATTATTGAGCATAGGAGAATTTGCTACAATCATTATAGAAACTTTTTCAAAAATGTTACTTTCTTTTTTCTCATTATCCATTTTGATTAAGCCTTTGGTCTAGCTATTCTTTTATGATAACCTCCAAACTCTTTTTTTTTTTACATCAGTATTAGATCTATAAGAGAGCAGGAATTAATTTTTCTATACAGTGTAACAAAGGTTTTATTTGATCTTTTCCATGTAGACATTTAATTAACTTAACGTCACACATAAAAAAGACACCCTCTTAGAAATAGCATTTCAACTGAAGCTGTTATAACAAATGAAATGACCTTTTGAGCCTGGCTGTATTTCTGGTGCTTTGTTTATTGTTAGTCATGATGTTTTCAAGGTATTGTTAAATGGTATTTCTTGTAAGGAGATCTAACTTACAAGGCAATTTGTTTTTCAAATTAATAAACATAAATTTACCTTTGAGAATCCCAATACCTTAACTGTTTTGCAAGTTCTGTTCATTTAAGGCTTCAAGGTTTTTATGTCAGAATGTGGCTGGGAATAACCAACACTGTTCATGCCTCACAGCTAAAGAAACTTCTTACTTTTCTCTCGTTCTTCATTTTCTCCATTAATATGGCCTGTCTTGGTTAGTGTTTAGAACAATTGACCACTATAGGTAAAATTAAGTAACAAAAACCCTTAATCTGTTTAAATGGAAATACTCTGTAAATTTTAATGTGTTCAAAGGAAAATTATCACATTGTTAAGGCTTCTGCTTTAAAAAAAATTAGATTTTAACTGGAGAGAACTCCTAATATTTCATGACTGCCAAATATCAATTGAATATGTTATAAATTTAATTTTTTCTCCTACTTTTTCTTCTCCTACATTAAAAAATAAAACAAAAAGGACTTTGCTTCAATCGTGATAGAGAAAAAGAGATTGGATTTACCTTCATACCTGATACTGGTCAAACTGCAAATCTAGGCAAAACATGAAAATTACTTTCACACATTTGACAAGAGTCAGGAGAGCCCTCACTGAGAGGAGAGCTGAGCCCTTCATTTGCCACAACTTGCTGTCTGAGGAGAGTGTGGAGGCTGAAGCTCTAGGACAAGTGTGAGTGAATGTCTTGGCCCTGAGAGCAGGGAGTAATGAGGCATGGGGGGGACAAGTGTGACAGAGCAGAGGCAGTTGATGATTCTGCTCACTACTTGCTCTGCATTCAAATATTAGAGATGACTCCTGTTTTTTAAAGCCAAATCCTTGATCCACTATTAATTGTCTCTCTAAAATTTTCCTTATTCAAGAATTCATCAATTGTGCTGCCAATTAATCACTATGTATAGAAGTATCTTTAATAAAAAAAGTTTAGAAAAACTCTTCAAAATATCATGAATCTGTTACTTAGACCAAAGCATACATTTTTATAGTTACAAGAGTTCAAATTTTCTGCTTCTTTGATTCTGCATGAAAATCATTAGTGATGGTCTAAATATCAAAAAATCAAATGGACCTAAAGTAATGATATAATTTTGTTTCATTCCCCCTAAAAAATATCACCTTGCACAAGACTGAATATTTTGTGCATTCCCTTTCCATTATCAAGAACAAGCAATTGGGGATGGAAAGAACTGATTTGAAAGAAGGAACTGGTCCAAGGAGGTAAAAGAATCTGAATTTGCTCCCTCACAATTTAATAAAATGTAAACAAGTAGCATAATTTCACTGTGTTATTTCATTTTACTCAAAACTGAAATTCATTCACTTTTTAGCTTGAAGAAAATAGAGCTTATGACAAGAATAAATAAGTAAATCTAAGCAAATATTGATGCTTTTACATCAAAAGAAGCCATTTGATCCACTTTCCTGTCTTTTTTTTTTTTTTTTTTTAAGTTTTTTGAGACAGGGTCTCACTTTGTGGTTCAGGCTGGCCCTGAGCTCAGCCTCAAACTCACATAACAGCAATCCTCCCGCCTCTGCCTCTCAAGTGCTGGGATTACAGAAGTGAGCCACCACGCCCGGCACTGTGGTATGTGGTACTGGTTGCTGCTGGATGTGAGTCTCCACACCCAGTATTGTATGTGGTTACCGGGGATCAAACCCGGGTCCTTGCACTTGCAAGACAGGCACCGGAACCACTGAGCTAAATCCCCAGCCCCCATTTTCCTGTCTTGAGAGTGATGAATTCCAACTGTTATTAAGTTAAAGTCAAGGAATATGTCAGTTATAAGAAAGGAAAAGAAACACAAGAGTCTTATAGTCCTGGTGGTGAATGACCTCAATCTTGGAGCAGAACACATACTAATTTTGAAGATTAACATGAGTCAAATTTCAAGGTCTAGGGTTGTAGGAGACAGGGAAAGAGGACATAGCTAGAATCCTCATGGAAAACTCCAGGTCCCCATGAGTCTTGCAGCAAAAAGATTAACAATCAACAAATAACAAAGTTGGAACCTTTAAGAAAGGCCTGCAGTGGCAACCAAAGGCCAAATACTGCAGCAGCAGGAGAGGGAGCAGAAGAGGCCTTGTAAACTCAGCTCACCACACCTTTACTTGGTACTAAGCCTTCACCCTCATAATTCTAGATGCATAAAACAAAGTCATCCCACAATAGTTCTTGCAGTGGAAGATTACATAGGGTAGGGCAGACACCCTTAAATCCCACTAAATCGCAGTAAGTTTTAAGACCAATAATACTAGTGCAGTGATACTTGTAAAAATCCCACAGGGCAGGGGAGATATCTGCAATAATCCCAGTAGTTAATCCCGCAGGGCAGGGCAGAAATCCATAAATTCAAATAAATCAGAGTACGCTGTCCACAGTTCACAACATAAAGTATGACACACAGTCCACTAACTTTTCTCTTTCTAACTGAATTACTGTCACTAAAGCAAGACATTACTTCCATCCCTCCCCTATACACTACCCAGGCAAACTTTTATTAGTCCCCCTTCGATTCTGTCCCTTGAAATCCAGATATATTTTCTGAGACTTCAACTGAAACAAAGCAAAGGCATCATAAAATTTATCTCATTATTCTTTATCATATTGATATTTCTTTATTTTTTCACATTTTATATTGTATGCTAAAGCATCTTTTGGATAAAAAAAATTCTATTGTAAGGTCTACTTCTAATCTCCTCATGACAGCGGTTTAAATTTGAACAAGACTTTTTAAAAAGTAAGATGTTGGGACCAAGTTCCACAGAGAAAATTTCTCAGAACACATGATCTTAAAGTCCAACCAAGAGCTTTATTACTCAGTTGAGGGTCAACTTTCCATGTGGAAAAAGGCAAAGGGGTAAACTGGAGCCCAGTAGTATTTAAAGGAAAAATCTACTACCTCCCAAACTGTTACTATGTGGTTTCTATGCAGGAGCAATTAGATCATTCTATTGTTAAAATGCAGAAGCAAGTCGTTACAAGCCAATAACAAAGATTAGATCACTGGTTACCAAAGAATAGTGTGTTCTAAAAACATACAATCTGCAGATGGTGTGCATGAGTTGGGTGGACAGTTCCCAAGGAGACAAGTTCCAGGTTCAGAGGGAAGTTATAGGATACAAGGGGGAGGCTTTTAATAAAATGGCTTTTTTTTTTTTTATGTCCAGTTGGGTCTTATAAAAGAAGAAGATGATACTGACATAGGCTTTCTGCTCAACATCAATAGAACCCAGTGCAATACGATGCACTGGAGTTTGCATAAAGGAAGAGCTTTTTCGTGAGATTGGCTCTGAAGGATGCTATGCTCAAATCTTCCTCCCCATCAGCTGCGAGTGTTGTAATTACTTGTGACTAGAACAAAACAGGGAGAGATTGTGATATCCCTCTGTGGAGACACAGGCAATCATCATGCCCCTACACAGGCCACATGCATCCTTTCAGGGATCGTTATGTCTGCACACTGGCTTCTTTTTCTATATTCTTAAAACTGGTAGCGAACTGTCCTTGGGTGGGGTCTAAAAAAACATTTCATTATTTAAGCAATATATGTCTAGACCTTGGCTGATTTTTCATTCATGTTAATCTGTAAACCTAAGTTTTTGCATTTTAATAAGAGGAATGATAATAATGCTAGTCATTGGGTATTTAGAGAAATTCATCAGAATCTTTGTCATAAAGTTTAATTTTTCCTGGAAAGTGTTTTATGGAGGAAGTTTTTATAAATACATTTATATGAGGTTAAAAAATATTAGAAGACAAAACAAGCACTAATAAATTCATATGGATTTTTTAGCACAGGAAATCTGAGTTAATTTCAACCTTAAAAGTGGAGAACAAGTTTTTCAGAATCCTTAGAATCATGGCAAAAACCTCTGGGAACAAGATCTTGTTACAGTAAATCTTCCTTTTTTTGCACAGTGATGACTCAAAATCTCAGATTTACCACATAAAAGACCACATAGAGAAAAGCTGGACCTTGGGAACAGCAAAAATGGTGCATCCAGAACCCACTTACAAGTCTTTTACTTCTGAACTGCTGTGGAGATTTAATAAACTTCCTTTGCATTCATATACTCTATAAGAAATACAATGAAAGATGAAGCTGTCTTCCTGCGTATCAGGCAGAGGCTGACCACCTCACAAACACATACATCTGCGCTATTAAATTCAGTCTCAGCTGATCTACATCTCTAGCCTTTTCTAGCTAATAGAAATCCTTCACACATTTGTCTTGAGGGGTTTTTAAGAGTGGTGACCACAGAAATCTCTTCCACTAATGTTTCTCATCATTCCTGTACTTGGAAGAATATGACTCCAAGAACAATTCAAAGAATTTCAGAAAAAAAGATTCAACCCCTAAGTGGGGGAATATTCCAGTTAACTGGTTCATCTATAGCAAGAATATTACCTAAAATGATGGGAACCAAGATATCATTGGTTTACAAAGTTCTGAGCAAGCTCAGAATTGTCTTAGATTCCTAGAATCTTCTAGTTTGACCAAAATTAGCCCAAACTAATCTTTAACTTGCTAATATAAACACTTAGCATTTCTCTCTGTTGAGGACATCTTCCATGTGCTATATTTGCTACAACTTATTAAGATTATTAAATAAGTTGAATATTTCACATTCATTTCCACTTTCATTTTAGTGTTATAAACTGTATGACTGTTGGCAGTGTATTTTCCTTGACATGATACTTGCAGAGTAGTTTCACTGGCCCATTAATATTGGTCGAGAAAGTATAAAAGTGTTCAAAGTTTTATGGCTTTGCATATATATATATATATGTATATACATATATATATGTGTATATGTATATATGCGTGTATATACATATACACATATATATGTATATACATATATGTATATATGTACACATATATGTGTATATGTATATATGTATATGTGTATGTATATATACACATATATGTATATGTATATGTATATACACATGGTTTGAGAGAAAAGTGAGTAGATTGATTGATAAGTATATAAGCCTCAAATTACATTCACCAAATGTTTATAATACTTGGTTTGGGTGACCAAATTAGAAGGATCTTTATTGTCTTCCCTCTTATATTTTATTTTCACCCTTGATATCATCCTTTACATTTGAATATAAAATTTAGGTTGTTTTAACTAAAAATATTAAAAGATAAAAGATAAGAAAACTTAAAACACTCTTAAAAGGACAAAAACAATTGAAGTAATGATTTTAAATTACAAATTGAATATTAAAATTTCAATGAAGATAAAATTTGCAGGAGAAAATACTTTTATACATAATAATATGATACAAAACATACATGTGATATATAATTTTTAAAATATCTGCAATAAACTAAAATTATTATATTAGGACAATTTCTGACATAATTAAAACCATTTAAGATGTAAAATCATTTGAGGTGACTCTCAACTGAAGCTGTAAATTAAAGAGCTTTTTGGTGATTTTCCAAAAAAATATTCCAATGAAAACATTGAGAATTAATGCCATAATGAATTTGATGTGAAATCATCATATATCTGCTATGTCACTAAATGAATTTTTATGAGATGTAGTTAGGAAATGAGTTTTCTTATTTCTTTACATAAGGAAGATATTATATTAAAACAGACAAGATAACCACAGGAACAGATAAGGAGCAACGGACTGGAACAAGCTGAGTGCTGGGAAGGACAGGCTACTCAATCCAGCCGTTCGCTTCAGATCGCTGTGCATCTTGGGAGGCTTCTCCTTACGTGAGATGGCTGATAAAGTCAGCACACTAACCAGGATTTTGTTCCGAGTTCTACATTGTGTCCACGTAGGAAATGCACCACAAACACTTCACAATAATTTGACGCATTTTTAAATACCATGCCATTTAAACAATTAAAGAAAATCAGTAATATCTAAAATTAGACTATTGTTGTGACCAAATGCCCCAAAGAGTCAGGCTATAAGGAGGGTTTCTTCTGTTCTGGCTTCAGAGACTTCAGTCCACGATCATTGACTCCATTGTTTTTAGGCCTGTGATGAAGCAGAAGAGCAGGGGAGGGAGGATGTGGTGGAGAAAAGGAACGAATCCTATGGTGGTTTATGGAGACGAGTGAGACAGAGAGAGAGAGACCGAGACAGAGATGTAGAAGCAGAGATAGGCAGGAAGAGGGACAGAGAGATGGAGACAGACAGACACGGAGTCCAGAATTGAATATCCCCTTCAAATGCACACCCCGAATGACCTAACTGCAGCACCTTCCTCCCTCAGATTCCACCACATCCCACCAGCTCCGAACGGCTGGCAACCAAGTCCTTGGAACACTCCACATCCCAACTACAGTACCAACGCTACGGGCTGACTTTCTCTAATCTCAAGTACCTCAGAATGGGACCTTGTTTGGAGACAGTGTCGATATACAGGTAATAAAGTTTAAATGAGCTCAGCGGGCAGGTTCTAATCCATTATAAGTGAGCTGGTGTCCTCATGAAAAATGGAAACTTGTAGACAGACATGTACAGAGAGGATGTGACACGGGGGAGATGATGTGTATGTAGGACACATGCGTCACGCTGAAAACAAACTCACCTCTCGCTGAGGTACGTGCTCAACCCCTGTGCTGACATCTTGATTTTAGACACTTGAGACAATAAGTTTCTGTTTTTTAAGCTGTATAACTAGTGTTGTATTATTATTCGGACCTGAAAAACAATTACAGTCCATATCAAAGAACATCTAGAGTTTTCAGATTTAAGAAGAGAAGCTCTTCAACAGTTCTCAGAAGTAAATGGCTTTCAAAAATTAAGCAATAAATGTTTCATACCATGGAAATGTCTTATTTCATTTGTATGCACTTCCCTGAAACATATATTCGTTTTTCAAAAAGAAATTCAGACACAGGGTTAATGGGGAATATGGATCATCCATAACTAATTCCTTACAAGGTGTTCTGAGAAAAAATGTAGCATTTCATACTTATAAACTTAAAGAAAAATAAAGCACATAATCAAGAGCAACACTGCCAAAAACTAACATCCTCCTGAGGAAACTGTAAAACTATTTTTACTTTTACAGTCTTGGCAGGCACATTATATGCCTTTGAGTGTTTCCACTGACTCCCCTCAGGATATATCTTTTTAATAAACCATAACAGAAACATTAAATGTACACTGGATATCTTCAACAGAATGATTTTTATTTCAAAGTTAGGTAATGATATTTCAAAAACACATTGCAATGCACATTAAATTATACATACATACATACATACATACATATATGTGTATATATAAAAAATAACTATACAAGCATTTAACACCTTGCAACAAAAAGAATACTGAAAACAAAGAAGGTAACAAACCCATAATCAGAGTAAATCAAATGGAAAAGCAAGCTGAAATCATTTCACTCTGTGGTATCATTTCCTGAGATAATGACAATAGAGTATAGAATAATTCTGTGAAAGATATGCTTAGCCTGATCTCTGTATTTTTACTTTAACTCAATGTTTACTTGTTAAGCAAGTGCAGGGGCAGATTTTATACTTCCCCCACCACAGATCTACTTGTCTGAAATTAGAAATAAACCTGACATACAAGAAACTACCAAGTATTCACAGAAAATTATTTTTAGGTATGATTTTCTGACTGGCACATGATTTCTATATAGAACATAAAAAATGCTAGTTAGCGCCGAGGGCACTAAGGTGAAGGGAGAAGGAATTTCTGCAAGGTAGGCCAGGCCTGACAGCTGCAGGAAATGACTTCAGAGTGGAGACTCAGAGTGTGGCCCGAGTTTGGGAGGAGGATCTCTAGACTGTGAGCCTTGCTTTCCAAGAGACTAAGGTAGGAACAAGGATGGCATCATAAATGACAGAGACACCAGGGTAGCAGGAGAGTGGGGAGTAAAGGGTAACATGTACAGCAGACATGGAAAGGGACCGACGGTCAATGAGCAAGGGAGCAGCAAGTGATGACAAGGCACCTGGATCTGGGCTGCAGACAGCTATGGGAAGATCCAGGCATGATGGTGACATTTGTCGATTTGTGTTTTTAGAACACCAGGTGGTTTGTTCTGAGCACAAAGTATCATAGGGAAAATGTAACTTCTTTCCTCACTGTTAGGCTTTCTGGGACTTTGAAATAAACTGGTGTTCAGTATTTACCATTCATTCAGGTGAATGAATTGCTGGGTTGCAAGTCATCTGTGCAGGAATCTGTGGCATCACATATTTGATGATAACAGTACCATTCTGGAAGCTTGGAGAAGGAGAACGTCAAGTTTGAGCCCAGCCTTGGCAACTTGGGATTTGATGAGACCACCTCTCAGAACATAAAATAAAAAGTGAAAACGAGGGCTGGCAATGTAACCCTGTGTTATGGGTCTTTGGTGAATCCCTAGGGCTATGACAAGGGAAGAAAAGAAGGAAGAGGATGAGAAGGAGAAGGAGAAAAGGGAGGCACAGAAAAAACAGGAGGAGAAAGAGAATAGTAATTATATTAAACACCATTCCTGTGTACCTCTGGATTGTGCAAGTGGCAGCACATCTTTAGAGATGTGATATTGTGAACTGGGCAATTTTGACATGATCTCAAAACACTAAAAATATGAAAATAGTGAAAAAGAGAAAGGATCCCATTAAATTGTGAAGCAGAATCAAAGATAGCAGCATGCGAGGTTTTAATTGACTGTAACACTTCTCCCAAATTATGCATTCGCTTTGGAGGTGCCCCTGAGGATAATACAACAAATCCATCAATGATGATTTAAAATAAAATAACTCACCTCATTAGAATTATTTCATAATCATTCAGCTCTGACTGCTTTAATGGAGTGAAAAGAGATGACTAAACCTAGTCCCAACAGCACCTCCAGGTCTGGTCATGAGGGTCTCACTCTGGGTCTCACATTTCAGAATGTCCACAGACAGTGAAAAAATAATTTTGATATTGTTGCTAATGTTATAAATCTGGTTTATGAGGAAGTTGTGTATCTATTTCACTCATGCATTGAACTAAGAAAAAGCACCAGAGAGTAGAACATGAAGGACAGAGCAAGGAAATTGAGGATGGTGCAAAGGGTGGATAGTGGAACTCAGTATTATCAGCGTTCAGCCCAGCCATGCCAAAAGGGTTTCAGGCTGAGCTGGCTGGATGGTCTTAAGCTGAATCAGATAAATATTGGAGTTAATTAAGAACTTTGAGTATATCGGGTGCAAATATCTGGGCTTCTTGTTTTGAACTCACAAGCATGAAGTGGGCTACTAAAAAATAACTTATTTGTGTTACCTTCTTTGTTTCTCAGATACAACCAAACCCTCAATTTAAGCTGAGGGTCTGAAATTCCCTAGTCAGCCTCAAGGCTGGCCAAACAGGGGCAGCACTGAGGAATAGCTGCTCAGCTTAGGCGGACAGCAAGCAGAGATGAATGGAGGAGCCAGGAAAGGAAAGGCTCGATTCTTAAAACAGAGTCTTTCATTTTTGCAATTTCAACCTGCTATATGTAGGCCAGTGCTTTTTTTTCTCAGTCTCTGGAGTCATGTTTTCTATTGTCCTGTTGTCAAATATTTGCCTTTTAAATGTTAATCTTTTCATAAGCTAAGGTCTTTATTATCTTTTTTGTGGGAAATTTCTTTCTGTGAAAAATGAAAACTTTTAAAATGGACTTTTTGCTTTTATTTCTTAGTATAAACATGGCTAAAAGCAACAAGCAGTGTCCATACTACCATCCAAACATTGGAAAAATTTGAAATTTCCTCTGCTGCATTGCTTAGTCCATTACCTTTAATCTCATCCCCATGTTTTTTGGAAGTACCAGGGGTTCAACTTGGACCTTAGTCTCCGTTTTAGGACATAAGCAAAATATAGACAGAATATCCACCAGAGTACACCACTAATATATAGTATGGAGTGCAACTGCCAGTGAAGTTTTTGTTTGTTTGTTTGTTTGGATTTTTTTCTAATTGCAATCTCTTGAGCCTGGTATCCACTGACAGTATTACTATTCGCATTCTGGTCTCCTGAGTTCTAACCAGAATTGACAATCAAGACTGGTTGGTAGCGTTCTATAGCTATTTTGTCTGCAAATATGATAGCCACTCCTATTTTTTGCTGTTTCAGGTCACATGTAGAATTGGTTTCCATTCCTTTGCTTTCAGTCTATGACTTTCTTTCTAATTAGATGTGTTTCTTGTATGCAGCAGACTTTAGGATCTTCCTTCTTGATCCATTCTGCCAGTCTGTGTCTCTTAAGTGGCACATCGAGTACATTAACATTAATGGTTATGACTGATATAGGCAGGCTTAGTGTTGTCATGTTTTCCTGTTCTTGGCTCTTTTATTCTTTGCATTTGCCCTTTTCCCATTAGTTTCTTGTTTACCCCGTTGGTTGACTCTGTTGGTTCTCATGGGTTTGTAACTTTCCTTATTTTTCTCCAAGATATTATTTAGAATGTTTATGGAATGCAAGTTTTTTTTTTTTTAATTTGTTAAGTTTTTCAGGTGTTTTTTGTCATGGAAGTGTCTTACTTCCCCCTCAGTTTTGAAGGACAGTTTTGCAGGATAGATCAGTCTGGGTTTGAAGTTGTTTTCCTCCAAGGTTTGAAACACTTCACTTCAGGCTGTTCTTGCACTGAATGTTTGGGTTGAAATGTCTGCTGTGATCCTTATGGGCTTCCCTTGGTATGTAATTGTCTTCTTATGGAATTTGGTTTTCTGCCATAGTCATTCTACTGTGCAAATTTTTTCTTTCTTGATTACCTGAACCTCTACTTTTAGCTGTTTGAAAGGTTGCATTGCTTTTCCTATCTCAGATTCTATCAACTCCCTGCTTTCCTCTTTAGCCTTACTAATCATATTGTTAACTATGTACAATATCTCTGTTTTCATCTCGGAAATCAGTTCTGATTTCCATTTCACTAGATTTGCTTTGGTTACCATCTCAAAGAATCCTGTTGATTGAGCTTCAGACTTATCCAGTTCCCTTCCCCCTATATTACCTTAGAGTGAAGATCTTTGCCTCTGAGATTTTGCATTTTTCCTCATCTCTGAATTTTTGTCACTGCTGCTGTTTCTGGTTTTATACTTGCCCTGTTGTCTGGCAATGTTTGTTGCAAGTCTCTTTCTTCCTAATGTTTACATTTCTTAAGATATTAGTAATTCCTAGGTTGTTCTCCTGGATTCCAAGGGCCCTAAACAAGCCTAGTTCTAGTACACCGTGGAAAATACTCAAACATAGGAGTCAGATCACCTTGACTGAAAAAATCTGAGCATGAATAGTAACAAACATAGCACAAGAAATGACAAATGGTGGCAGTCGCTACTCTGACACATCCAACCTCACAAACCAAGCCTGTGCTCACTTGCTTAGACTTAAGACTAATCACAGATGTATTTACAACTTTCAAGCCTTACCCTTTGGTACTAAAAAGATTACCAGGGGGTTGGGTGGTAGAGGGACAGGAGAGGGAGAGTTTACAAATTGGAATAGAGGATATATAGAGCTCACAAGACCCTGAGGACTGACAGAGAGTAGAGGACAAAAGACACATACAGGACAAATATAAAGTCGAACAAATTCACAACAGTAGGGCCACTACCAACTGTATTCACCCTTCTGTAATAGTACAGAAGAGAAATAAGGGAAGACTGCAGTGCATTAATTTTGGATAATAGATACTGACCAGAGGAAGGAAGGTGAGAAAACTAAAAGAAAATAGCAGCCATGGGCAATCAGGGAACTGATTTCCTTCTCTTAAAAGCTAAGACTGATTGTAAGAAGGAAAGAATAAAAAATAAGAAGAATCCAAAATTGGTCAGACAGCAATGATAGTAAAGGAGTGAAGAACAGAAGGGTGAGCAGAAAGCAGAAAAAAGAGATAGACGGAAAAACTAGAAAGAAGAAAAGCTAGAGAAGAAAAAGAAAAACAACAACCACAATAGCAAAAAAACAAAAAACAGAATTGAATAAAATAAAGTCTGTTAACAGGAAGCTGTGTAAGGCATGGGTCCATTGATTCCTGCATAGGTAGAGGCACCCAAGTAGGAGTTAATTCGTCACACTCTTGGAGGTTTGGGAGATGCTTTGTTGGTCACTTTGTCATTAGTCCTCTCTCAGGAACAAGTTCTAGGTGTTTGATGCAGCTGCCACTGTGGTCCAATGTGATTTTGCTCCATGCTGTGAGCCATCCCCAGTGCTGTGGCCTAGGCAGGGTCTGCTACTCCTGCCCCACTGGGATCCCAGCTGGGGACTTGGGACTAGCTCCCTCTTCATATTTCTTTTGCTTTCTTCGATATTTGCCTCAGATCTCTCTCTTTCTCTCTCTCTCTCTCTCTCTCTCTCTCTCTCTCTCTCTCTGGCTGGGGAAGAATTTTCAGCAATCTGAATTCCCCAGATTTTTTCCCACTAAACTGATATATTTTGACTCAGAGACTACTTACCTAGAGGGAGAGGTCACTGACCTTTACCATTCCACCATCTTCCCAGAACCCCCTTGAGAAGACACTTTCTTAAGAGAAAAATAATGGTGCTGATGCATTAAATGCAGGATTAAAAAATTACATTCATGTAAAATCCAAGAGTTTTTAATAAGACAGATGGCTCAGTGTGATATTTACAGTTTTTCCTTTTGTTTATAATTGTGTTCACAGTTTTTCCACATAGTTTGTTTTAGATCTTGTATCAATGAGTTTAATATTTTAAACTCTCTACAACAATAAAAATAAAATATTAAACACTGAAGAAGAGTTGTTATTGTGACTGCAGAAGATAAATAAATACCAAAATATCTAAAATTGCCAAGGACAAGGATCTGGTTTGGTTTCTGGAAAATTTCTATTGAGCTGAATTTTTGAGATTTTTAAAATGCTCTAGATTTGAATATCCTTGGGTTTTGCTTCATTGCTCTGGTGGAATCAAGCTTCTTTAAATGTCATTCTCTTTTCCTTCTCAGATTCTCTTTCATGTAGTTATAGAGGCCCTACGTACCCAAGAGAGAAGGAAAGTAAGAGAAAAGTATGAGTGCTTAGGACCTTTCCGTGCTTATCTTTTATAACTCCACAGTTTTGAATAATTCACTGTGCATAATAAAAGATCCCCTTGCATATTCTCTAAGCATCAGATGCCAAACAGCAAAATGAGTAACTGGATCCAAGTCATTTTTATCACAACTTTATTGCCCCTGTGTGAGACATTTCTGGGCATTTCATTGCTTTTCCACTTTTGTCCAACCTAATAAAAAAATCTGATATTTTTCTCCTATCTAAACAATTCAGCAGCAACTCTGAGGATAATAAAAACATGATTTATAGTCCATTTGGATAATTGCTTGAAGTAGGTTTAGTGCTGTTTCGTAAGTCTAATCTTAATGTGAAATAATATAATTCATAAAATCCTAATGCTAGAGCAGCATTAAGAAAGAGGTCTAGTGTAAAGCACAATATTAGGTCCACGTGGAGTGCTGCCCATATTATTCTAATCTAAATGATTCACCTTTGCACAACAGAATGAAAGGAGAATGCTTTGTGTATGATGTTTTAACAAATATTTCTAAGATTTTGTCAATATGCGAATGGATGTCAATGGAGACAGAAAATTTATTATCCAGAGTAAGAAATAATAACAACATAATAAATCACAATGAACCAAATGAAAGCAGACCCTGCCTCTCTCACTGATCTTCTTTCTTTAAAACTTTTATTATCATATATTTTCCTCCTTTGTACCTAGATAGTCCCTTCTTTATATATTATCTGCCTAAAATTCTTCCATTGCATTTGTGTTAGCTTTATACTGCTGGGACAAAATACCTGCAATACTTGACATATAAGGAAGAAAGTTGTTTTTTAGCTCTTCATTTCAGACATTTCAATCCTTGGCCAACCAACGTTGATGTTTTGGGGCTTATGGCTGCACAAAACATCATGGAAAGTAGTGTGCAGTTGACACATGCCACCACCAGGAAGGGGGAAGGGGAGTCGCCTGAGATACCGTCAGTGGCCCTGTCCTCCTGAAAGCTAGTACAACTGCCGCAAGATAGGAAAGTAAGAGTCAAAAGAATCATAGAGACAGAGACTTCAGGGAAACTGAGTCTTAGGCTGTAAGCTGCTCTAGGTATCAAAGACAAAGAAGTCACCAGACAACCAGTATTAATTCATTATAAGTTGGGAAGGGGGAAGCTGGGCAGGCCTTGGGAGCCAAGCTGATAACAAGCAGGCAGTATAGTAGAGGACACAAGCATGTTTTTGCTGAAGAGAACAAACATTTAATTCAGAGGGGAGGAATTTAGCTGGAGCCAAGTTGACCTTGGCTGAAAGTGAACTTAGCTCATTGACTATTTCCTATGTAACACAGCTGAACTATGAAAGGTCAAGAAGCAGGTGCCACTATAACCTGGAAATATTGGGCATAGGTGGATAGGAGACTAAGAGAGAAGACAAGAAAGGGTGAGATCCAAGGCTCCTTCAAGGTTCTGCTCCCATTCAACTGTTTTCCTTCCACAAGTCCTCATCCAGATCAACTAACTTCTGAGTGCTACCTTAGGTTACCAAGTAGTTTTCACTACATAGGCTTTTGGGGTACATTTTATACCCACACTCTACTGTAACCCCTTCCAATAGGAATACATAACCTGATCCATAAACCTACATAATCCAGTCTGCTGGTACTTCTTTACGCTGACTATGCTCATTCAAATTACTTTGGTCACTGCGGCTTTTTCCACCATGCATTGAGTTACCAACCCAATTCTTGCACAGTGGTTTATAGTCTGTCTGTACTAATTACAGCTTTCAAAGATATGTGTGAAGTTAATTCCTTTTCTCCTTTTGGATTTCACTTCATATAGAAGCTTTTGACCACTCAACCAAGGAAATGGTTAAAGTCTAAGTTTTCACGCTGTTTTTTTAATCTTATTGCCTGACTTATTTTTTTCACATTGCACTTTAACTGAACTTCTAATATTAATTTACTCGTCAGATTTGAATCTTCTCTTTGCTATGAGTGGCTTCCCGCAAACGGTAGTGAACTAAACTGGACCCACCACAGCCAATTGCTTGTCATAAAATTGTTGAAAAAATAAGTGAAAGCATAGATAATGTGTCAGAAGTTCAGCAGAATGTGTAAACACTTCTACACATCCTACAACTTGAACAAAAATAAGGTTATGGGGAAATGAAAGTCATATTCAAATATGGCAAATATTTTTAAGTCCAAGCTGTTGTACAGAATCATAAATTATAAGGAATTTTAAGATGAATGTATTATAAAAGTTAATATTTTTACTCATTTGTTCCTATATATACATGACATTTTTTGAAAGCCTACTAAAATGATAAGCATAGCAGGATTGAAAACATAATTTTTTAGGATAGAATGTATCTTCTAATGAGTAGTGTATAATGATAAAAAATTTGCACAGATTAATGTGAAATTGAAACTATTATAATTGTAATAAAGAGGAGTAATATGAAATTATGGAAAGACTATATGATTTAGAGGAATAATTACATATGAATAATGACAACAGATTTTTAAAGATTTCTGTTTTTATTAAATATTGAATAGATGCAAACAAGTATTGTCAACATATGTGAAAGTGAAAGGCATGGAAGCAATAAACATATATGGTGAAAATTCAGGTTCCAAAAGAAAAATAACCATTTTCTTTTTGGTCTGTTGTGTGTGCTTCTTAAGTCCCACTAATTTCTTTTTTTCCTTGCTGGGAGCTTTGTGTTAGTGTTTGAGACTTTACTCATTGATTTGTGATTTTAGAAAGTATATTTGTGACTTTAAAATTTGTATCATTTAGTTTATAAAGTTCATTAATTACATCCATTCTAGGAGACTTAGAAAATATTTATTCTGCAATTGCATTCTCCTCCTCTACTCTGATGATTACAGTTTTATTGTCTAAATCTGTCCCAGCTCATCTGTTCATTCTTCTGTGAATGTGCATACATAACTAAGGAGAGATTTCAGAGCAATAGTACGTTCTCATATTCATGTGTGCAAAATGGTGCAAAATTATTTTCATAAGAAGATACTGTTTTCCATTTCTATAAGCAGTCTATACCAGTTTGTTCATTTACATTTATTTATAAGCTTGATAACAGATTTTTTAAAAAACAGTTTTTAAAATGCTACACAGTTTTAATTTGCATTTTAAAAATTATTGGCATCTAAAGTTCAAATGACTCTTGGGCCGCGGATATAGCTCAGTGGTTCTGGCACCTGTCTTGCAAGTTCAAGGGCTGGGGTTCAATCTCCAGTAACCACATAACAATACTGGGCATGGAGACTCACGCCAGCAGCAACCAGTACCACACACCACAGTGCCAGGTGTGGTGGCTCACACCTGTAATCCCAGCACTTGGGAGGCAGAGGCAGGAGGATTGCTGTGATGTGAGTTTAAGGCTGAACTCAGGGCCAGCCTGAACTACAAAGTGAGATCCTGTCTCAAAATAAATAAATAAATAAAATAAAGTTCAAATGACTCTTTTCAGTTCCAGTTGGGTTTAATGAAGCAGCATTGGATATTGAGTGTTTTTGTCCCTTTCACAAGATTTCTTCAAAGAATACTGTAACACTTGACCCTCCTTCTTTCTTTCTCAGCATCTTCATTCCATCTTTATTATTTGCTTCCACTGTTAACTGCAGAGTGAGAAAATATTAACAGTCCTACTTAAAATGCAGGTTAAGTGAAACAAGAGACTCAGTGTTTTCCAGGCTTGCTTTGTATAATATATCAAGATTTGGTATCCAACAAAGCCATGAAATTTTCCAAACTGTTTTGTGACATGTACCATGCTTTGAGAATATAAACATGAAGAACAGAAGCAATTATTGAAGGCCACCATTTTATAAATGTGTCCACTTTAAAAACATCATTTTGGGGGCTAACTTCATAACTAGAGCTAAGACGCATTATTATGAGTGAAGTGTTGACCTTTTTGATGCTGAAGACGTTCTTTGTGAACCTTTATGTTGTTGTTATTGTTTAGTGCCAGGGATTGAACTCAGGACCTTGTGATTGTGAGGCTCTATGGCACCACAAGGCTTAATCTCTGGCTCTAAACTCTAATCTCTCTCTAAACTTTTAAGAGAAACTGCAGTTCAAAAAAATGGCACTTCTCACTTTCAAACATCAGATGAACTGATGAAATAGCAGGGGATTTTGAGTCAAAATTGTGAGGATTACTGAGTCACTATGGGATGAATTCTAGGTTGATAAGTCTACTGATATTGATCGCACATAGCAATCCTTTTTTAAAATATATTTTTCAGTAAGATGTGTATTTCCTGCTGTGAGGCCCAGTTTCTATCAGGCCATGATCTTGTATCAGTCCACAGCTTGTGCCTTGGGAACCACCGATCTTCAGTATAGCATTTCCTACATTTAATTCTCCAGTTCACATATGCCCCCTGTACTTCAGATCCAAGTTTTCAAGAACTGTATAATTAATGGCATCTCTAAGTTGATATAATTCGAGTTCCTTGTATTAGCTTCAGGAAACTGCTATTCTCTCAACAATTCACAACCTATTTCACACCAACTGTGCACTTTCCACTTCTGATGCTAAAAACTTTGTAGCTATTTTCAACAACTATTTTCCTCTTAGTAGCATCACTTACCACATAAATAAATCCTGTAGTCTCTTCCTTAAAAATATACCCAGAATTCTGGCCCTTTTCATTAAACTCAATGTGCCACTCTGGTATCATCACAATATTTTCTCCTTTTGATTTTTATGTCAGCTCTCAATTGCTTTTCTCAATTTTCTCCTTAACTACCAAAAGGATTTATTACACCTCAACCATAACAACCATGTTAAAAGGCAAAATGGTAAGTTTTGGTATGTCATTTTAACCCACGTCTTTTAATGTCCTCCAACTTCAAAATATAGGGCAAACCCTAACACCAGTCCAGAAGACTGTGGATATTGTGTACTTCATTTTATGTATTATCTAATATCTTCATTCTCTCCTCCACTCAGCCATGGTAGCCTCATTCTTTTGGTGGAACTCATCAAAAACACTCCATCTCTGGTACTTTGTACAAAAATTTTATTCTAACTGACATATTCTTCTTCATTGTTTGTGAAACTGCTCTTGTGTCCCACAGGAGTTTACACAAAATCCACGTTGTCCACAGGCATTACTCCAACATAAGCTGGCATTTTCTATCATACTTCTTTGATTTTCTGTTTTATTTTCCCTGTTAGCACTTATCACTAGATAATATATTATGTATTTTTCTTATTCTTCTAGTTTATATTCTACCACCTACCATTAGAATGTAGAAAAGATGCTCAATATTATATTCCCATTTCTTAGAAGACTTGTAATAAAGATAGTAAACTTGCTTAATTATTAGGTAAAAACTGTTTTGAACTCTATTCTTTAACACCAGACTCATATTTCTCTGCTTCATAAAAGCAATTTCTTTAAATAGTTGTGTACACAAACACACTTTTTACTTTGCCACCTCCATTTTACTCTGCATCATATTTGGCTTCCTACTATGGGGCCACAGAAAATAGAAAAACAAGAAAACAAAACCAGTATGTATATTATTGAACTTAAAATCAACATAGTATTTTTATTCAGTTGAAGTTTAATTTTTCCATTTTGTGCAGGGTCTGCCTCATATACACTAACTGCACCTGTTCCACTCCTTAGCTCTCTGCTTTGACCATGAACAGCACTTTTTCAAAACAGTGACGCTATATGATAAGTAATGTGATTTAAAACCTGTGGATTACTTTTATAATCATGCAAAGATCTCAACAGTTCTATAATCTTTTCTATAAGATGGAAATTACTGCTGTTGTGGCCAGTGTAGCACTTCTTTAATGAAGGATTATCAAGATTATCTCCAACTCTACAGATACAGTTAATTACTGTGAAAATAAAACTAATCCTAAGAATATGGAATTAGCATATTCATAAAATATCTGTAACTTAAGTTCAATTATCTATCATGAACATTAAAATATCTCCTGAATAAATGAATAAAATAATGAAAAGTACTTAGAATGCATTAATAAGAATAAGATAGTTTGTATTTTCTTTTAGATTCACAGAATAGCTGTGACATTCATTAGATATTTCCCACGATGCAGAAAATGTGTTAGGCATATAAATATATTAACTCATTTGAATCTTAAATAAGTCTCTGAAGAAATATCACTAGCCTAAGAATATAAAGAAGGGAAAATTGAAGAGTACTGAGGTAAAATATTTGTTTACTTTAGTATTTCATTTATATCTCTAATTTTAAAATTCACTCACTACTTTTCATATAATTTTGTCTTAGAACCTTACTAATTTTTATGACTTCAGGAAATTTTTATGTGACCTAATCACAAAAGTTTTGATCATATCTTTCTCACTTCCTACTTTTTTCATGAGGGGGAATATCGCATAAGATCATTAGATACACTCTTACCTCAGTGCCTGGGGCTGGAGGTAGGATGGAGAATGTGTGCTTCCAGAGGGTTATTGTTGAGAAGAATGATAGAATAACACATAAACAACTGTGAGCACTCGGCAAATTTCTAATATTTTAGTAGAAAGTGGATTCTATATATATGAACTCAAGTACAGCGTTTCTATTAATAGTAAGTTACTCTTTTATCCCTTTGAAATATAGAATCTGTGCCAATGTGTTAGAGATGGATGACAAGGATATATAAGCAGCTGCTGTTCTGCAGGTGAAATGAAATTGCTTTAGACAGAGTGGACTAAAGGAGCCCCACAAGGCTCCAAGACCAGATACATTGTCAGCTTTCATAAGATCCCCAGTTTAATGAATGCAAAGGAGCTGATGCAGAATAGCAGCCAGCAGAAAACACAACTCATCCCAGCAGAGAATGCGGAGGTTCTCTAAAGATAGATCTTGAGGAGAAGGAAAAGAAGGAACTACAAGTACTTGTTTAAGAACAGAGTAGAACAGTTGTCACATGAATGCAGCTGGAAACAACTCCAGGTCTACCTTTACTGGATTTCTCTCTCTCTCTCTGTCTCTCTCTCTCTCTCTCTCTCTCTCTCTGTCTCTCTCGCTCTCTCACACACACACACTGATAATGACACTATGTACAGTAACCCATCTGAAGACAAAGGCAAGAGGATATTTATCAACTATTTCTACCTCAAGCCCATTACTTGAAACTTTTTTTCAAATAACTCTTAAATTCAGAAATATCCATCATGAACAAGTGCAGCCCAGTATCATACAGGTAACATATGACATTGAAAATCTGTTCTTTTTGATTATATGAGAACAGATACAGTGTAATGCCTTACAAGACACTGTTTAGGTTGGGATATGAATTATATTTTGAACTAGAATATAACTAATGAAACATTCAACTTCAGTAAAACTTGCCATTTCTTTTTTCCATAAGTTTTGATTGTGCCTAGGAAAAATTGTTAAAATCAACTTCTTTCTATGATAAAAAGTGAGACCACATCCTGACAGAGATTTTTTCTCTTTGAATTAAAAATTAACATAATAATATGAAGGCTACATTTATGGCTGTACAATAAGGAAAGAGGACTAAAATTCCAATTATTGTGACTGAAGAAGGTAACAGAATCTGCCTGAATTTTCAAAGTGTCAAGAAAAGATATGCTCTTACAGATGAATACAAAAATCATTCCAATAGTTATCAGCAGTAGTGCACATACAGTCTTCTCCTTGTTCTATGATAAATTTTATAAGAGGAAAGAAAACACAGCTAAATGATCTGGGTATTGTGATAGTGATGCCTCTTCATTTTTTATGGATATTTTTCTTCAATGGATAATGTCTTCATTTAAATGATAAACAGAATCTCTCTCGCCTCTCACTGGAGGTTTGGCCAATTGTCTGCTCAAGTGCTTTTAATTCCTGATTAATTGGCAATTGGGCCAAATTCCACTTTTAATTCTCCTCTAGGCACTCTATATCAATTTAGGATGAATTGTCTTTAAAACAAATAAAACATTCAATAAAAGTAACACAAAGTATTTTGATATAAAAGGTTTTTTTTTTTTTCTCTGAAAATGTAACAACCACATTGAAAAGGAAGTAGAGGATCTCACAATTTGTCTTGCGATGGCCTGTTTGAAGCTCCACGGCAAGCCAGATGAAAAAGATGTCTGCATTAACAGGCCCGGGGAGGTGCTGGCATGACTCATCATGACATTTGCTGGCAGCATGTTGGTTGTGCAGAGGAAGTGATGGCCTGCTGGCAAGCTAAATGGATTTCCTGCCTTTCTGGCCTTTTGGTTGGACACCTTCTGACTGTGCATCTCTCATTTACTAAAACTGAAAAAGTGACACATTGTGCCATTTTTAAGAACATCAGACTAGTAAAATTTTTCAAATATCCTAAAGTTCTTGATTATCAAAGATTGCACGAAAAATATTGAATACACTTAAAAGGAAATATACATATCGTAACATGCTTTTTTATTTCGAATGAACACATTCAAATGTCAGGAAAGTGAGGAGAAACTCCATGACTCATTCATAAGCCAAATAAAAACTGGAGCTCCAAATCAGATAAAAATACTGTGACAGGGAAGTTAGAAGCAGTGCCTACTCATAAGCACAGGTGCAAAATTGGCAGGCAAATTAAAGCAACAACGCAGAAAAACGGTAATAAGAAAAGACCAATTATGGCTTATCAGGGCTTCAGGTACAATCAATTCCAGGATTTTAACTGTAAAAAGATAAATCTAACATTTGAAAATCAATCCATATCATTGACCATATTAAAAGAATAGAGAAGAAAATCCATGTAATTATTTCAAATATACAGAGAAAACATTTTTTAAAATCTCTGCAAATTGGTAACAAAAGTTAACTCCAATATCACAGTAGATAATAAGAACAAAACTCACAAGTGAACATCACATTAATATCAAAATATGGAGAGTGTTCTGATGAATTTAGAAATAAAAAAAGAGTATGTGCTCTTTCTTTGTTCATTATATTGGAGATTCTTAAACGTGCGGTGTAGCAAGAGGTGTTTAAAATTGAATACTGAAAGGAAGAAATAAAGCTCACATTGTACAGTATCACTGTTATGAAGAAAGGACATATTGCACGTCCTTTAGTCTCCTAGCACGGTTGTTATGATGTGGCGTTACCACTCAGGACTGGCATACATGGCAGATCACACCGCGTGCTGCCGACGGCACCCAGGGGCAAGAGGGGCTGAGTTTGTACAATTTTTCACCAATGAGGCTCATTTCTAGCTTGGAGTCAGAATACAGTGTTCTGAGGACCTTGCGAGAGCAAATGTTTCATTTTGTCTTTTCCACATTTACAGGAAGAAAATACTACTAGCTTTTGAGAAAAAAAAAAAAATAAAGCTCAGAGTGATGTCATGATTTGCAACAGTTAGGCTGACGTTATTTATTTGTTTGACAACAAAACAGTTCAATAATTCATAATGAAAAACACAGTTGTTACAGAGATCGAAATCACTGAGTCAGCATGAGGAGCACATGATCTCTGTGTCTGTAAGGTGATAGAAATTCCTGAGTGAGCACAGAGTTAGAACAAAGGGAATTAGCAAGCAAGCGATAAGCAGCGTTTCAATCAATCAGATTCTCCAGCTAATAGGAAGGAAGGTAGCTCCAGCAGAAAACACATAGTCAAAGTGGATCTGCTAGAAAGAGAGTATATGTTTTGTTGCTAATCATCGACTGAGTCAGAGATCCGGAAATGGCATATTATTAGTATTTTATTCCTTTGCATGTAGGATAAAGAGTTTAGTTTACTTTTATTCCAGATATTTAACCCTTAGCTTATCTTAGAAAATACCAAATTGCTCTCTCTTCGCAACAAGTCGTATGACTTAGACACTCTTACTTAAACACTCTACTTCTTCCATAATGATATTTTATATTAATCCTGCTTTTTCCTGTTCTCTGTAGTAGAATTGCATTTTTCTCAAATAAAATGAAAAACTCAAATGAGTGATATGAAAAGACACAGGAAGAGGATTAATAGCAACTGTAATTCCATCTTTACTGATACCATTAGGTACATTGTGTCTCACAGCTCAGCCCTTTCTCATCAGTAGGATGGGAAGCAGATTGAAGGATCCTCATGGCAAAGATGAAGCCAAGAGCTCAGAGGAGGAAGGTGATTGGCTGGATGTCATGCAGCCGTCCTGGTTGGTAGTCTGTCTGTGTCCAAATTTTTCTGGTATCATAGTCCACACAAGTTATTCACTGAAATGCTAGTTACTAGATGTGAATC
This sequence comes from Petromus typicus, assembly GCA_004026965.1. Lineage (NCBI taxonomy): Eukaryota > Metazoa > Chordata > Mammalia > Rodentia > Petromuridae > Petromus > Petromus typicus. The sequence continues at coordinate 28,271 of PVIR01010261.1, forward strand.
TGTTTTGTTTTTCTGCCTAAGAAAGAAAATAATGGTTAAAGAGGGCTAAGAAATCTCAGAAAAGCATGGTTTCTCCAAGTCCTACGTTCAGCATTTAATACATTTATAAAGGTTTTATTACAATTCAACAATAAACTATTTTTTCTCTTTTGTTAACTCTCTTCATAAACCTATTACATAATTATGTGTTTGCTTACATTTAATCTTAGGGGACTACAGACTTTTTGAGTATTCTTATGTGTACCACTGAAATGTTTATATAAACATTTACATAATATTTATATTTATATCATTTTATATAATAATTTATACAGGCATTATATATGTTAATGTATAATTCATGATACTTCCATTGTTTTTATTAGAAATATAAATATTGATCCCTAATAAGCTTTGTCATCTTCTGAGAACTTCTCATGTAAAATACATTTTGAATTTGAACTCCTGTTTGGCAAACAGTTCATGTAAAAGATAAATTATTGCTTTACTTCTAAATAATATATTCTATTAAATATTATGATTATTACACTTTTTAATTTAAAATGATGTATTAGATTATTTTAAAATTAAGATTGTATTTTTATTATTCTTTTAAATGTATTGGTACATTTTAGTTGTGCAGTATGAGGGCATTTAGCCCTGGGATCTTGTACCTGTATGTGACACATCTTATTTCTTATTTTTTGGCCATTTCCCTGCCCTCCCCTCAATTCTTCCACCTGCCTCCATTTACATAGATTTCGTTTCTTTTTTCCTTCTTTTCTGATATTTTTCCCCTTCTTCTATTTAATAGATACTGTGAAATAGAAAGACTGTACTTGTTATTTCTGCCATCGTAATACATCTATCAATATGCAATCACAATTAACAACTCTATCTTTGGAGTTACATGTTAGGTCTAATGTATTGTGGTGGTCCTTAATAGTGCAAGGTGAAACCCAGGATGGAATTCTCTAGCGCGCTGTTTTCAGTAGTGCATTGCTACAGTATAAAATTTCAACAGAATATATACTCATAAGCAATATAAGCTGAATGAAACAATTTCCTTATATTCGAGATCAAATACAAGTTTAAAACACTTCTGTTAATTTATAAAAACAGTGGGCAATTTACTGATAGTTATTCTCATAGTTTCCTGTTAAAATAGCCTTGCTGCGAGAGGCAGGAAACTTAACTACCCATCACTGGCTCTGGTTGCACATTATTTAGTCACTGGGGTGCATAATAATGTACGTTTGTCCCAAGGCATAAATGGAAGTTGGGAGTAAATTAGTCAGCTCTGAGGGCTCCTTTAACTTCTGTAGAAGACTAGAGTTCCATGAGTGCACTGAAGCAGAGTTTATTAAGTGACAATTACATGCTTGAAAAATCAAGTTCAATTATTATTTTGGAAAATGTTTGGAAGTAAGTTGAGGCTGATTTTGCAAGTATGTAAAATTGTTTACCGTTTAGTAAAAAGTACTTTAACAACCTTCAAGTATCTAGTGTATTTTTAATTAGGTAGATGCTAGTGCGTATGCATAAATGTATATATAAATTACTGAATCATGTGGAATATAATAATATATCTCAGTGCTTCATTTTCATGCAGTTACAATCCAGAAAGAAAGCACACTGCTTGCTGTTACCAATAAACAGTATTCTGAGGCAACACTGAGTAAAAGACCCTACAGTGTTCCTACAAGTTTTATTATTTTTGTGTTTGGATGACTTGGCAGAGTTAAATGCATTTTCCAGCATGAATGTTCTAAGATGATAATAATACTTGAATAATTGAGTGTTCCTTCTAATGATGATGGACATTTATAATTTCATACTACAGAGAACACAACATAGTTCATAGTGAGCAGAGATCTTACTCTGTGAAAGAATGTGAGTACCTTGACAATAGCGGGTTATCTCCACTTCACAATTATTCAGAAAGAAGGGGAAATGTTTGACTATATGTGTGATCTTTCCATTATTATTGGTGTCCAGGGTCCTCTCCTAATTTCACAGAAAGTTCCAACTTCTTAGGAAATACTATTACCTTACAAATCATTAGAACTATTTTGCACATTGGATATGTTCAGTTCTCTTACTTCTTATTTTATTATCTATTCAAATAATTTATGCTTAAATCATTAAATTTTTAAAACAAGATCAAATACTTGTGCTTTTGAAAAATGCCGTAAAGAAATTATACTTTCTGAACTGGGGATTTAGCTCAGTGGTTCCAGAGTCTGCCTGGCAAGCACAAGGTCCCAAGTTCGATTCCTAGTAACTACATACCACAGTGTCAAGTATGGTGGCTCATGCCTGTCTTCCCAGCACTCGCGAGGTAGAGGAAAGAGGATTGCTGTGAGTTTGAGGTTGGCCTCAGCTACATAGTAAGTTCAGACCCAGCCTAAACTACAAAAAAAAAACAAAAAAAGAAAGAAAAAAGAAAAAAGAAAGAAAGAAATTATACTGTCACAGAAAGATTGTATTATAGTTTAGCCCATCAACTGCTACACTTTATTAAACTGGATATTAACATAATTTAATTGGATAGCATATAACGTTCATGGGCATTACAAATTACAATATGATATTCATAGAAGAAATTTTAACGAAAGTGATAATTGTTTTTGTATTGCATTTACTCTGATACATCATTTGTCTTCCTCTGTTACAACTTTCAAATACCTATTATAGGGCTGGGGAGTTAGCTCAGTGGTTCCAGAGCCTGTCTTGCAAGTGCAAGGGCCCTGGGTTCGATCCCTGGTAACCAAATACAATGCTGGGCATGGAGAATCATACCCAGCACCCAGCAGCAATCAGCACCACATTCCACAGCACCCGGCATGGTGGCTCACGCCTGTAATCCCAGCACTCGGGAGGCAAAGGCTGGAGGATTGCTGTGATGTGAGTTTGAGGCTGAGCTCAAGGCCAGCCTGAACTACAAAGTGAGACCCTGTCTTAAAAAAAAAAGACCTATTATATTCCCAATATTTATTGTGGAGTAACTTTTCAAGTACATATAAAACCATATTGTTGTTATAATTTAATCATTAATATTTTTTGTTCTCTGTCTAGATCTTTTGTTATTCCCTTGAAATTGGAAAATACTCTTTATCTTTTTAAAGAAGGGACCATTATAATTTAATGTATCACTGAGCCTAAAATTCTTCTCATTACAAAATTATTTCCTCTACTATTAATTTTAAGAATCTCTCGTGGTACTTGAAGTGATAATACAATTGATTGTAAAGTCAATTTAAAGGTCTGCTTTTATTGAGGAAGGACCAGGGGAAATAAAAGAGAAATCAAATATTAAAATGCATCTGTTCACATACAAATGTTACTATATTACATATGTATCAAAGAAAAGTTAAAGTACTTATGCTAAGCAAAAAGTAAATAAAACATACAAAGGGAAAATTATCATTGGAAGAAATAGGTATCTTTCAGTGTGTGTTTTAACTACTCGATCCAATAGTCTATTGAAACACAATTTTCAGAAAAATTTCCACTGTTGTCTTCTCCTCCAGATTTATAAGACATGAAGATTTATTTATTACCTGTGTCATGGGCTACAGTGGTTAGAAAGGAAATAGATCAATAATTTGGTCTATAAAATACATCTATCCAGTTTTCATTGTTTATTTCAAGTTGTAATAAATAATTTTTTCCTTTAAGTTAACTGAGAGAAAATTCTTTACATGAACAAGACAAGACATTGCTTGATTTTCCCTTATTAAATTATATCAAATTTCCTGAGGAATTTGAGTCACCAACTGAACTACACATTTCTCAGATATAATGTTTGATTAGGCACTGTGTTATAAATACTTTGCTGAAACAGTGATTTCTTGCAAAGTACTCTACTTGTATTTTTTTTCCTTTTCAGTAAAAACAAAAAATATATTCTTCAGTAAAAATTAAAAGTTGACCTATAGGTAAGGAGTAATGTGGGAAATAAACATTTTCTCATTGCCAGAGAATTCATAGCTAAGGTTTTTATATGTTGAAGTAAGCCATATTGTAGAACTAGAGGAAGTAGACAGGCTACAAGTGAAATAAAGAAGCATATTCTTTGTCCACTGTGCTACATTTAGACAGGGGGGAATATGAGAAAGATATTAGTTCATAGGTTAGAGACAGTGATGAAAGAAAAGGTGAGAACTCCAGAGAGAGAAGAGGTCGGCAGTGGAGCTTCAGAAAACTATCTTAGATTGATATTCTATTGAACATTATTAAGAATATCCACTTAAAATTAAAAGGATGAGAAATTTTATATCCGTTTGATTGCAAAAAAGCCCATCCAAAAGAGCTGTATCATAGCACATTTTTATCAAAACTTAGTAAATCAGATATGAAGACCTGATAGATTCAGAAAAGTGCTCATATATTTTGATGCTTACCTATATTAATAGAGGCATTCGGGACTGAGGTCTGGAGTTATTTAGTGACATTAACTATATGTGTGACTAGGAAGATAGCGCTCCCAAAGAAATTCAGTTATAGGTTCATAAGGTATCATGGAAGGAATGTTGTCAAGGCTTTTTGGAAGCAAAATCTTGGAAAGTACTTACAGGCCCTATCCTTCTATTTTTGACAGATTAAAACATTATTTGGTATAGTTTATTATTAAAAGAAAATTCACAGAATTTAACAGAACATGTATATATATTGATGTATTATATAATGAACCCTAAAATATTCTATTTATTCTGAATTATATAACATTTAATATGAGATATGTATTTTCACACAGCATGTGTACCTCAACTGTTCCTCTAAACAAAATCAATGAAGGAATAATGAATCCCATCACATCAATATTTAAAATATCATATTATGTAAACACTTTAAACAGTATCAAGGATCTTGCTATATTGTACACAGAATTCTACAAATAAGTTGGGTAAAGTATCTGAAAATTATGAACCTAATATTTAAAATTTTCACTTACTTAGAGTGAGATGCATTGTGAAATATTTTTCCTGTAATTAAAACAATAATTCTGTAGGTGTAATACACTGACATAAAACTAATGCTGTTCTTAATGTGGCAATATTAGCTTCCTTAAGTCTGAACACTGAGGCAAACACAAATTTTCTGCCTGGAGAGCTTGATGGATGATGGCACAAATAGGATTGATGTTCAAACATTTTCTTCTATTTCTAGAAAATAATCTACAACTCCCTGTGTATTTGTATTCAAGTTGTTAAAAACACAATTAAAATAAAAACTAAGTGCAGTAAAGACTTTCCACTTCATTTGCTCACAAGTGCAAACTTATAGTTATCAATATGCCTGGAGATATTCACCCATTACATTGCTGATGTCCTGAGTTCTGCATTTTCTGGTGAGCCTTGGTTAAAAATAAGATTTTGTCACCTAAAGAAAAAAGAAACCAACCTAGAATATAAGTATTTTAAAGTAATATTCTCTTTTCATGTAAATGTGCTTATTACTAATATTTTAAAAGTTAGACAACTAAGAGAAAAATATCATCTCTTTCACTAAAGAAAGTTGATAAAAATGCAATAAAACAGTTTCTAGTCTTTCTCTAGGAATGTGTACTTATTATAGAATTTGTGTTTTAAACCAACATGTGGCAATACCAAGCAAATACTCATTTAGTTTTATTCATTTAAAATATATTTTTAAAATTAATATTTTATAGTATTTTCATTACTTTGGTTTATAAATTAATGAAGCAAACTATTGTGATTTATTCAACACTCATTTGTTGACACATTTGTTTCCCTATTATTCTTGTTTAATAACACTATAAAAATAAAATCTTTTATAAAACATTATAAAAATAAAATCTTTGTGCACATTTTCATAAATAAAATCCTAAAAAATAGAATCACTGGTCAACAAGGACATGAATATGGAACATTAGCAATTTTCAGGGTTTTTGCAAGTAGAGTTGAGAAAAATGCAGCATGAGATTGGAACAGACTGCTCTGGCAAGGGTCAGAAAAGCTGGAGTCATCTGGTCTCTATTCAGAAAGTTATGAGGCTCAGGAGCTGAATGATGACCTGGGTCTTAAAGGACAGACAGGTGTCATGTCATGAGAACACACAAAATAGTTCTTATCTTGAAAGCTAATAACAGAACTAGATCCTGAAAAGAAAGCAGTAGGAATAGCTGCAGGAGGGCAGGAGAAATGTTGGGAGTGCAAATGTTACCAGGCTGGATGGAGCTCAACTGAAAGTAACATAGATTTTAAAATTATTTTTGCAAGAATCTAATCTGTCTACTTGCTCTATCAAAATCTCATTTGTTAGTTTTTTGCTGTATAGAACTTCTTCAGGCATGTATTACACTTCCAAAGTTACATTGCCTTCATGAAATTATGAGTAAAACAAAAATCCAGATATTTGAGTATCACATTTTCTCTTTGCGCAATATTTTTCTTTAAATATATGAAGTCTTTGTTAAAAGTCTTTCTTTGAAAACTTTTAATTAGTTTTGAGAGCAAAATGTGTGTTCCTTGCTAAAGAAGCCTTGTGTTATCATGCTTTTCCTGACAAATTCTTTATCTAATATGTTGCTGATGTCCAGGACTCATTAATTCTATTGTCTCCTTGTTGTTAGCATTCATTACTTTGCTAATTTGAAGTCAGAACCAGTCAGGAAGGTTGAAAACTTGTTTTCTTTGAATGTGTGTCCTGAAAATAAACAGCATATGAGATAAAGCCGAACACCTGAGCATTTGATGTATTACATCTCAGTAGTATCTGACAAGCCTCACTCCCTAGCAATAGAGCTTTTTTCTAATAATTTAGTCTCAGTCTATTAAAAGACAATTACAGATAATGCACATGGGCAAGTGGTGAGGAATACTCAGAATGGCTCTGGAGAGAGATTATCAAAATATAATTCACCAAAATGATTTTTGTGTTGATATTTTAAAAATCATTTCAAAAACAGTTACAAAGATGAAATGCTAAATGCATCATAGAAAGGATGAAAAAGATATCTTCTTTGTTCTTTTCTATGTTTTTTAAACTTTAATTAAGCTAAATGTTTAATTAGCTATTGTTTAACTTCTTTATCAAAATGAAATGCTTAATTTTATTTCCTTATATGTTTTTTAATTAATATATTTAGTTTGGGGATTGCTGTTCTTTATTTTAGATTACTTAATAAGACATTGAGAAATGCTAAAGTAGGGGACACATTTGCAATGACTGTCATCACTAACTATGTAGATTATTGCACCATAACATTCTTCAACAAAATAAAGATGTATTTATTTATCTATTTTTCTTACCAGAATCATGCATTTGAACTCAGTGTTTTGCACTAAAATGCATCTTATGCCTTTTAAATTTTTTGTTCATCTATTATTTTTTCTTTGTTTGATACAGTGTCATGCTAGATGCCCAGGCTGCATTTAAACTTGTAATCCTCCTGCTTTAGCCTCCCATAGTACTGGCCTGCAAGAGTGCAACACTGCACAGCTTACCCTAGGATAGCAAAGCTGTTGAATTCACTCAGTAACATCAACTTAGCTGACTAAAGAAATTCAAACAGTCTGACAATCATACCAAATAGTAGTGATATTCTGCAGTACGAAAGTCCTTTTGGGTATCTTGTTTAATGTATAAGATGCTGTGATTCAGGTAGCTGACCCACATGTGAAAAGTTTGACCTCCAACTTTCTAGCTATCAGGAGACAGTGGAAATGTGAAGTGGCAGAGCTTAGTGGGAGATCGTCATGTTAGTACAGCTGCGCCGTGTGGGATATTCAGACCCCAGCCCCCTGATCTTCTCATTCAGATCTCTCTCACAACCATTTAGTGCATGTTTCCACCTTGACGTGCTGCCCTGCTACAGGCCCAGAAGCAATGGTGTCCACCAATCAACAACCGAAAAACCCCAAACTGGGAATCAAAATCCAAGCATTTTCCCTGTAAAATCTGATTGTCTCAAGCATTTGCTATAGCAATAGACAGCTGACCACCACTGAATTACAGGTGCTCTGTCACTGTGATGACCAGAAACCTTAGCATTAGAAATCACTGCATTTAGCATGACTCAATATGTATACCGGGTTGTACCTTAATATATTTCCTGCCCCTCAAAAAGAAGATGGCAGAATAAATTGAGGTGTTTTTCCAAGTTGCATTTATTTCTCAGATGAGTTTTTAAAAATCAGAAATTTCTCTTTTTTGTTTACTGCAATCAAACTCGTACTACATCATTATTTGAAGCAAACTTCATGGAATAATTGAGAAATAAATCCTGTTCAATACACAGAATGGGTGATACCACTGCAGGAGAATGTGGAAAGTCAGATGCTAGTCACTGAATCTCTGTAAACACCCATCTTCCTCACAAGGAGGTCAGAGAGAAGTTCCTGGTAGAACACCGTCTATGCTTTTAGTAAGGAACACATCAAATTACATTTTTGCGTGGAAGGATAAGGCCTTAGCCTGTGCTCTTAAAGCTAAATATCTGATACTGACCAATTTATAATTCAAGCAAACCCAGTGCTCGCAATTATGGAAATTAAAAAGTTCCAGAAAAAGATAGCAGCAGGGCTGGTGTGTGGTGCAGCCTCTGTCTTTGCTTGCAAGGGGGCACCTCAAAAACTGTGTCCTCCTAAGAGGAAGAAGGCACTGTCCTCCAAGGAGGAGGTTGTGGAGGCATGAGGGGCTCTGAGACCTCTCCCAAAGTGCACTGGGGTCTCTGCCCTTGTGAGTAATTTCTCCCCAAAGACTCACCTCCTTCTACGATCATTTCATGCTTGAAAATATACATTTTGAGACCCATATTCAGACTGATGTAGACATCAATTAAAATTTAAAAATAAAATATACAACAGAAAAGGTGCTTTAAATATGCATCAATTAGCTCTGAATTTTTTGAATCTTAAAATTCTGCAAGAGGCTAAATCTGGGTGATCATTTTGCTACACATCGTTGATGCATGTTTTATTTTTATTTTATATTATTTCTATGAAGATATCATAAAACTGAATATCTTAAATCCAATATAAGAGATTTTAGTGGAAATTATTATTTTTTTTTATTTTAGGTGATATGGACTTGATCTGATGCAGTATAATATATGAGATTATTGACATGAAAGTTTTGGACCAAACTTATCTTTTTATAACTTTGTTTAATTTTTCTCTTTCTGACTTCACTCTTCTCTAGTGATTTAAAAATACCTTTTCTTTCCCACTATCTCTAATGCTGGTTTAGCAGGAGATAAAAATCTGTAACTATAGGATATTTTATCTCCCAACTTTTAAATCTTTGTTTCATGTTTAGTGACTCAACTTGGAACACATGAAGCTTAATTCTTCTTTTTGTTTTATTTTTTTAATTTTATTTTTTAATTGAAATCTTTATTGGTACATTACATATCCACATCATGATTGCACTCAACAATGAGACTTTGTACCAGTATATGACACAACTTAATTCTCATTTTTCCCATAGCCCTACCCACCCTAGCACCCCCACCCCTGTATACATAAACTTTGTTTCCTTTCTTTTTTGTTATAATCTCCTTATTTTCCCAGCTTTACCCTATTTTGCTTTGAGTATTTTCTATTTCATAATATATAACATACAATTCTAGAACTCATTTACATCTTTATTTTCTCATGCCAGAGAAAAGATGCGATATGTACCTATCTGTGACCTATTTATTTCACTTATGAGGATGTCCTCAAGGTATGTCCATTTAAGTATAAATGATTCAAACTTACCATTTTTTATGGTGGAGTAATACTCCATTCTGTAGAAGAACCACAGCTTTCTTATCCAGTCTCCAGTTGATGGACAGTTGGGTTGTTTCCAAGATGTAGCAATCACAAATTGGGCTGCTATAAACATGAGTGCACATATGTCACTGTGATGAGACTTTTAATTCTTGTGTGTATATACCTAGCAGAGCGATGGCCAGGTCAAATGGGACCTCCAATCCTAGCTTTTTGAGGAATCTCCAAACTGATCTCCACAGGGGTTGTATGAGTCTACAGTCCCACCAACAGTGGAGATTTGTTTTTTGTAGGTGGGCTTTTGTTTTACCCCTGAAAGTTTTGTGGAGTCTTTTTACTCCTTAGAATTGTTGACTTGCTCTGTAAGAAGTACCATGCGGGCCTTTTTCCATTTACTTTCTCAGCTCTGAGTAACACCTGCTGCTTTGGAAGCTTCATCTTTTATTCTTGCATTTGTGCCTACACTTTGTTTTATTCTTCAGTTTTATGTTTGGACCTATTTGCCACCTAAGTATGCAACTAAAGAAGTCCTCCGTTGTAACCCAGCCAATCTACTGAGTTTATGTTCTCACATGAATGAAAGCAGGGATAACTGTAAAATGATGTTTCTTTATACCACAAAATCATTTTCCTCTGCTGCTAATTTTTCTTAATTTAGGGAGCTAATCTTGTTTCCCAGAATGTATCCTGATTAAATATTTAATGAGCACACCTTTTACAGGAGAAATGTCAGGTTCTTCATTGAAAGTGAAAGTTGAAGGTGGGGAAGGGGTACAGTTCGCTGTCAGATCGGGTATGTCAGCCCCTTTCCTTTGTACACGGAGTCTTTCAGTCCATTTTATCATTGCTCATGGCTTTCAAGTATTGTTAATAGTTCTGGCTTCTGGCTGTGATGATAGTGAACTGACTTTGGGGAAAGACATCATCAGAACCAACTGTCTAATGAAACTGAAGGCATGGAAAAGTGACCTCATCAACTGCTTTCAGTCCGCTCCCAAGATCACCGAGATCTTCCCCCGCTTGGTACTTCCTGACGATACTTAGTGTGCCCCTAAAATTGTTTTTACTTCCTCCTTACATTGGTTTAAATTTGCATGATTTTTTAAAAATCCACAAATTATAATTATACATAATTATAATAGGCTATCTTTTTTCAGGAATTTAGTGTGTATGATTCATTCATGAGATTATTCTTCTGTTTAACACTTTACATATAGAATTTTGTTCCACTGAAGATATCTCTCCTATTGTTCCTACTTTAAGAGTAGGAATGTTGGTAGTTTAACTTTTATGCTTCAAAACAGGACAAAAAAAAAAAAAAAAACAGGACTGCCGTGGGAATTGAGTTTATGACTGAGTTCATATTCACCTGTGTGGTTTGTTCTGTAGCATTAGATACTGTCTACAAAAGCTTCCTGGTCATCAAGGTCTTCCATTTCCCTCACCTATGAGTTTGAGGGCTTGTGTGGCAAGAATATATGGTATGTACTTAAAATAATAAAAGAACAAAAGTGGAATTGGGGCTGGGGATGGAGTGTAGGGGCACTGCACCTACCTGGCAAGAGAAGATTCGATTCTTGTTACTAGGAAAAAAATAATAATAAAAGAAAATACCACAAAAACTGCTAGTTTGTCTCATTTCAATGATTACATTTTTTGAATTAATTTTAATTCTGTATAAAAATTATGCATAATACCTTTAGAAATCAATACTTAACACAAAAACACAAAGTACCTAATATCTAAATTGGCATGCTTTGTTATTTTGCTGTTGTTGTTATTGTGTTGTTTTGTTTTGTTTTGTTTTGTTTTTTGAGATAGGGTCTCGCTTTTGTATTTCAGTCTGGCCCTGAGCTCACTATGTATTCCGGGCAAGCCTCAAACTCACAGTAATCCTCCTGCCTCTGCCTCCAGAGTGCTGGGAGTATAGGTCTGAGCCACCACGTCTGGCTCAGTCTCATTTTTAATTGTTTCAATTTATCTACTCATGTTCAGAGCTTTCAATATTGAATTCTTGTTATGTTTATTTTTTAGTTTTCAAAGTAACATCTATTGTAAGTTGTTGGAATAGTTGATGTTAATTTCTCCCAAGACCACTTATTAAAAGTATGACTCTCAGTCCTTGGAGTCCCTGGAGGCGATAGAAACTTTAAGACTTGAGACAACTAGAAGGTGTCTATTAATGTGAAGGGTTTATAAGGAGATGTCTGGACCTGGGCCCCTCCTTTGTCTCTTTATATTTTTGATTTCCCTGAAACGAGCAGCTCTTACCACCGTGCACTTCTTACCATGATACGCCAGTGCACCACGAGCCTGAAACCACTCTCAGCTAACTGTGTCAGAACCTCCAAAACTGCAAGCAAAATGAGTCTTTACTGCTTGTTACCATAGCAGAAAGCTTCTGGCACAGTTTTCACCTGCAGCTAATCCATGTAGCTAAGATATATCTGGGATGCTACATATAATTCATATCTATGTATTAAACAATCTATTTAATTGATGTATCATGTGCTACTTAGTAAACACATGAATCTGTTCTCCATGTTAAAGAACATGTATATCCTCTTTCATATATTCTATGCCTCTTGAGCATATTAGTACAGATATTTTCATGAGCAAATCTAACATTATGTCAAAGTTACACACTCAGAGAGGTATTGTTAGATGTTAGTTTATATTAGCCATAATGGCTTAAGTAAGTATAACAAGAACATAAAATATGCAAGAAGAAAAACAGTAGCATTTGCCTCCTACTGAACCCCCCAGGAAAACTGGGAGTCCACACCCAGTAAGCATAGGAGTCCGCTCCACATGATTCAAGCCTGCCCTAGTGTGTTATTTTTCTACCTGAAGTTTTCTTGGTATCTATGTCCACTTCAAAAGGAAAAACTATATAGAAAGATAAATTTCTGCTTTCAACACCACAACCTGAACTAGTACAAATCAGTCACATTTGACTACTAAAATGGAGTGCTAGAGTGGTTGGGGAAAGTGATCTTTCTGTGTGCTCAGAAAGAGGAACTGGCATTGTGTGGTCCGCTCTCAGTCAGTCGTTGTCACTCTCTGCCTGCTGCCTATCATATGATCAGACATCTACACTCTTCTCACTCTTAGGTTATACTCATAAACTTCCGAAAGAAGCCAGGTCAACATGCAGCAGAGAAACTGAATCAAAGTTCAAGATCTCCAGGTGGTACTCAGTCCTCTTCATCAGATCTAGATGGGATCCTACTAATCCATTTGGTGAGAAAGAAGAGAACGGCAGTGACAGCAATGAAATCTTTCAAGTAGAAAAGAGAAAAGGGGAAAACAGAAACTGAAGCATAACAATGAGGGAAGACGCTTGAACGGGTCACGGGAGACGTTCTTCACTAGCGATGGAGAAAGTCTCTTGAATAATGGAAAACCCTGCCATTTGGTCGTGTCGGTTTTGCCTTCTGAAGGGCTCTCTTCCTCGATCATCACTCTCAGTCATCACTATAAGTGTAGGAGGATACCTCCCCCAGGGACTGAAAATCCTTTTGCAGCCTACTTTCAAATAGCGTATATAATTTAAAGAAGCATACTGTGTTGGTTATTTACAGGTTTTTCAGGTCAAGCCTGAGATTCTGTCAATAATAGTTTTTCAGAAATGAAATAGATTTCTGGAAAATGTAATTGTAGTCAGATCTATATGTTTGAAAAGACATCATAATCTAGAAAGTATGTATATTTTTCTTTGTATTATTCCTCTCTTTCCTTTTCCTCTTCTCCTCTCTTCTCTTTGTCTCTATCTCTCTTCATTTACTCTCTCTCTCTCTCACACAAACACACACACACACACACACACACACACACACAATCTATCTCTTAAGGATATTTAAAACACTAGCCCTGGAAGGAAGCAGAAGGTATATAGAACTGTTCAATACAAAAGGCCTTAAATTTATGAACTGCCTAATTTCAATTAAACATCCAAATTTGCTTAAATTCACCTCTATTTCTATGCTACATTGTTATACAAGAAACCACCACTCTATGTTGATATCTGACTATACACACGTGTTTTCTCTTAAAGTGCAAGTTTAGTAGCTATATGGCCTCTTTCCTAAACTATCAAGAGTGATAGTGTTAGCATTTCTTTTCTGAAACAAGAAAAGTATACAGCTATCTAATGTGCAATATGTGTCCTTGGTACAAGCAGTCTGACAGTTAAGATATTAAGTCATATTTTTAGTTATACAGCACGCAATTTTCACAAAAACTTATTAGAATGGCTTACACTTCCAATATGCATAACTCATGGGAAGATTTAAATTAAATTGCTGGAGAGTGGATTTTAAAAGAGCAAAACACATGAAACATTGTCATGAAGAAGAGAAGTCATTGGAGAATAATAGCCAATGACCTGAAAAGATAGGAAATTATGTTTGCCCACAAATATACTTGAGTTCAGGATGAGTAACTCAAGCAGAGACTGCAGGACATGAAGCCAGGAGAGGGGAAATGCCAAGTCCACTGGGAGACACAGGCAGAATGCTGAAGCAGAGGGAGCCACCCAGCAGGAGAATCTCACCAATGTTCAGAGCTCCTCTCTAGAGTTCAGGTAAATATTGGTCTATTGCCAAACACACACACAAGGAAGTCATTCAAGGCTGGAAAAATACTGCTCCAAAGATTAACTGGAAGAGTGCTCTTGGATCACTGGATTAGTCCTCATTGTCCATACATGTTGGAAAACTTTAATTCATGGGGAAATCAGAGTCTCATGGAAAATCTTGGCCTCAGCAGGAATTAAAATTCAGTTTGACTACATATACTGTGCTGGTCTTCCCTAGTAAAGTTTAACAGCAAGTAACATAAGGACCAAAATATAGTCCAGTAAGTAAACTGTGCCCAATAACAAAGTTCTAACATATTTTTAGGAAACCAAAAATATCCAGTACCCTCTGCCATCTAATAAAAAATGATCTGATTTTAAAAGAAAGAAAATATGAGCCATCACAAGGACAAAATAATCATGAGTTGGGCTGGGGATTTAGCTCCGTGGTTCCAGCACCTGTCTTACAAGCGCAAGGACCCAGGTTCGATCCCCAGTTAACCACATACAATACTGGGTGTGAAGACTCACGCCCAGCAGCAATCATACCACATACCACAGTGCCGGGCGTGGTGGCTCACGCCTGTAATCCCAGCACTCGGGAGGCAGAGGCAGGAGGATTGCTGTGATGTGAGTTTGAGGCTGAGCTCAGGGCCAGCCTGAACTACAAAGCGAGACCCTGTCTCAAAAAAAAAAAAAAAAAAATCATAAATTGACTGATAAGTGACACTTGTAGTCAAATTAATACTATCAATTATGATTATAACCCACTGATTCAGAAGAATCATTAAACTAAAGGAAAAGTTGTACATATTATATATACACATGAAAGTTATAAAATTCCTCAAATTATGGTGGAGAAAACTACAATGCCTGATATTAAAAACAGGTTAAATTGCATGTGTTTGGTGTAGAATGAGCAATGTTAATGCATTTTACAACATTTTAAAATATTAAACATGTTAAAATATTTTTAAATTAATGGACTTAAACCCCAGTAATAGAAAAGATCCAAAATAAAACACAGTTTGTGTTCTATTTTTAAATAAAACAGCAATAACAATGAGACTCTGGGACATCAGAGGCTCATGGAGCAACTTAAAATGGCTAAATATGTGGGGAACTGGAACCCATGCAATAAAGGGAAGAGTCAGAACTGAGAAAAATATTTGAAAAGTAATGCTTGAAAAATTTCCAGTTTGGATGAAAAGTATAAAGCCATATTTGGAAGAGAATCAATAAATGATATTCATGGAGGAAACTACCCCAGGGGATAGTGTATTCAAATCTTTGAAGTCAGTGACAGAGAAAATCTCAAGAGTAATGAGAGGGCAGAAGTTAACTTGTACACTTGTACACAAGAGAAGGATACGGCTAAGTATAGCTTGCCATGACAATCTTCAGCTCCTCAAAGACAAAAGACTTTTGGAATACTGAAGTGAAAAAAACCCTGTCAGTGTCAACTTTGATTCTATTACCCTGTGAAAATATCTGGGAAAGGGGCAGTGATGCAAGTTTTTTCCAGACTTACCAAGCTGAGTGTGAAAGAGTTAACTCTATGGGATAGTATAAAGAGTTTTATAGAATTACTTTATATAAAATGTGTTTATTATTAATTTATTTATAAATGTGTTTATTATTATTTGTCACCCAATTTGTAGGTATGATTATAATGTTAATATGTATTTCACTGTGGAAAAATATTTTTATTTGCTTATTGAACTCATGTTTCTTTTGTACCTATTTACGTTCTTTCTACATTTTTGATTGACTTTTTCTTAATGATTTGTGTTTTGTAAAACTAGATCTTTTTTGATGTGTGTGTGTGTGTGTGTGTGTGTGTGTGTGTATACTTATGATTTCTCTCTTTTAAGGTGTCTATTGACTAATAATGTTTTTACTTTACTGTTAAAAATTGGATTATTATGAAAAACACATAAGCATCATGCTTACAAATTGATTTTTTACAAGACCATAAAATATTCTTAAAAGTTAATTTTTAAGATTTTAAAATATGAATATCTCTTGCTCTGTCAATTGCAATATGTTAAAATTTCAGCTATGTTTCAGAAAAATAACACTTGTCTCCCCACTACCTAATTCAAATTCTACTTATACCTTAGTACACACACTGTCAGTGGCTGTACAAAGTGTAACTGCACTGAGAACTCATCAGTCCACAAATTCCTACCATAAACAGAGACACACAGACTTACACCACAATCAGTGCAGATCATATCGCTTATCTCAAAGTCTACAAGTGATACTATGTATATATTTATTTGATTCACAGTGGACAGTACATTTATGTTTTGTCTTTCAACAATAAACTTGTGTGACATTTTAAAACAATGGATCAGCAAAAGACAGAATTGAGCAAAAATGATAAAAGACAATAAAAGAAAGAAAATGATGATCCTAGCAGTGGATTTCAAAGCAAGCAGAAGTGAAATTACACAAGAACTAGCTACCATGAGAATGTTGACTGCACTTGTGAAAGACTCTAAGTGTGCAGCAGTGACAGCCAATTTATCCATGTGACTGACGAAAGATTTGTGAAGACAAAGATAAGGACTCAGAGGAAATGACACTTTAAAAAAATAAAAACAAAAATGAAATACTTCCCATGTAAGCAACACTTAGAGATATTGCACAGCTTCCAGTGCACTGTGGGTGACGGTTCTGGTGGAAGCTAATCCAAGCTTCTTGGGGGTCCCCAAAGGATAGTACATAGAGTACTCTGTATTGCAAGGTTTGCACAGATGGCAACATCTTTACACTTCCTTTGAAAGAAACAATGCAATAATTCTTAATGTTTAACTTGGCACTAAATAAATTTTAGTTGTACTATATTTTTCATCCCTGATAAAATTGTAAGCAACAAAAAGTTTTAATGGTTCGGAAGAAAATGTAAAGGTCATGAGGAATCATTTTTTTCTTTGATTATGAAGATCATCTTATAGTTTCAGCTCACTTGGTGATGGTTATTGTCTCGCACCTTCCATGCAAGCAAACACTACCTCTGTTGCTTTTCATACAAAATCCTTATCCTATCTTGTATTTATGCATTTAAAATTTTATAAGTAGAAAGTTGTTGTAAATGTTAGAAATTTATTTTTTAAATATGGATACATTTTTAGTACCACAGATTGAACAGTATCTCTTGCTTTACTGACTAGCATTGTCATCTATTTTATCTCCATTGTATATATTAGTAAGTATCTCCAGGACTTCTAATACATTTTAAAGGTTATTGCCCATCCTTTCCTTACTACCATTATACTACCATTATAAATATATACGGGTTTGGAATTATATATATGTATATATACTAAATATTTATATTTAAAAAAGAAACACCACTATTTCATCATGGATCAGGAACTTCTAGGTTATTTTGGGTCCTTTGAACAATCATATAAATGCAATAATAAAATAATAAATTTGCCTTAATGTTTAGGCTTACTATAGAAAGACTAAATTAATTTATGCATGAATACACAATTACAATTTAATCTTCTAGATGCATTTAAATACTTATCACTATATAGTTTTCTTATCCACAAGAGCTTTTATTCATGCTTTGCTTGAGATTAATTTACCTTTCTCAAGTTTCTTTGGATTGGTATCTTTCCTGGTAGGTTGTGTCCATTTCAATTTCTTCATATATTTTGCATTTTAGATGTGTTTGTTATACATTATGCAGCTGGAATTTGTAAAAATATTTTACATATATATATATATATGTTTTATATATATAGTCATATATACATTACATTCTGTTCATCCACTTATCTGTGGATAGAACTTTTTATGTTTTACTACTTGTGACTAATGATACTATGAATAGTGCATATGCTTGCATAAGTTTCTACTTTTGACTTGTTGAATATATACTCAGAACTACAATGGCCTGTAACATAGCATTCCTGCTTTTAATTTTGGTTGAATGACAAGCTGTTTAAAGTACATTTGGAAAGATGAAGTTGGGAATACTTTTGTATGTACGGTGCTGGCTTTGAAGAAAAGCAAATTTATTATAACAAACAATATATACTTGAATAATATCTGAATAGCATTTGATTTCATTAGACAATTGTTTAAGAAATAGAATATAAATAATTAAATTCAGATTCTGACAGTATCATTGAATGGCATTTGCAAATAAAGAATTTGAACACTGGTCTTGGTTTTTTCACTATAATTATTATCTTCTTGTATCCAGTAAATGCCTCATGTTTTTAGATTCATGTCCATATTTTTCAATGTTATGCATATTTTGCAGTATTTTATAAATGTCTAAAGGAGGAGACTAAGTCCCTACTCAAAATATATCTATTTTATTAAAAGGATTATTATCAACTGAAAGAGTGCATAGCTACTGTATTAGTGAAGATATCCCAGTTAGTTTTGGAACCATATAAATAACACAGATGTGAATTTAGTTTACTTAGGTTTTTAAATATACAGCATATGCTGATTTTGAAATCTAACCACTATAAGAACAGCTGCAACGTGATGAAAGTAATCACATCATGTTAGCCTTAATCAAAATAGCTCTTGAGACAGTAAAGGAGTTGATACACTGAAAGAAACATCTGGCTTTGTTTTGCATTATAATTCCCAGCAATATGGATAAAACGTAGCTGCTAAAGATTCTGATTAATTACGTATCAAACTGCACTTTTATTTTTTACAGTAATAGTTGAACAAAGTTTCCAACATTTTCCTTGTTTCACTTTTTAATATGTTAAAAACAGATTCCACTGGATTTGATTTTGTGTAAGAAATTATACAAAACTGGATTTAAGACGTGATGAAGCTGCTCCAGCTGCAGCATTTAAGTGTGCAAGGTGGGAGATTTTGACCTTGTCAGGGAGAGACAGCTGAATTATGATCCAGCTCCTGTGAAAAATGCTATGTCTCCAACATTAGATTAATCTCCTGTAAACTTTACTATTCTGCATTACCAAGCCTTGTAAATGTCATCTTTATCCATCATCTTGAGGTATTTTGATGTTGCTTATGTAGTAATTTTGATTTCATTTTAAGTTTTTCTAAAGAGACAGTGATTTCCCTATTAAATCACACTTTACATATTTATTACAAATTTCATCAAAAATCTATAATATCCTTTTGAAAAATTAATAATATGTATTTAGTTTCCATGCAAGTAGAAAATAGAAGACTGAGTAAAATAGAGAGTTAGAATTAATATTTTGTTTTTATGCATATATTTTCTTGCAATATATGAAGTATTAATCAATTATGGTCAATTTGTTCCATTAATGTGCTATTTTTGCAGAATTTGAAATGATAAATGTCCCATTGATAATGACTCCCATGGAGTGTAAAGAATGCTTCACAAGTGCTCAGAAGCAGGAATGTTCTAGTTCTTCAGCAAGTAGCTCTACACATAATAAATAAGGGTCTTGATAGACCTCTCTGCAATGTTTTACTCGAAACTTCCAAAATTACTTCGCTTTCCACAATGCGACACATTGTTAATTTAATGCATGAAGAATTTTTTCACTTCTACATTTTCTGTATAGTGTACTTAAATTCAGAACATATGTACCCTTCAATGTTCACTGATGATACCTTTTATATGAACATACAGGAATAATGATAAATCTGGATATGAAAAACTGCAAAAAAAAAAAAAAAACCCATAAAAATCTGCAGTCAACTCTACATCAACTGATGGGTGTATTTTTTCACTGCTGTAATCTGGAATGGTTTATGACAATATTTCATTTGTTATTTTAAAAATGACATCACACCAGCTCCAAAGTCGGTTGTGTAGCTTCTCTTGGTCTTGAAACTCAAAGTTTCACAGTCAATATGCCATGTCAGTGCAATAGATTTTGACAGTTAGCCATCTTTTGTGACAGTCTGTAGCTGCATAACTGATGTAGTTATAAGCAGACTAATGAAAGAGGAAAACATAGCCAGACATTTATTCACAGAATTTGAGCTGAATAAATGTTGCTTATTTTAATTTACTGTTTTGTTGCAGCATATCACACTGTTGTAAGGAAACTACATAGGACACCATTTCAGGTACCTGCCATAACTTGTCCCATTGTCCTTACTCCACTTTCTGAATAGAAATTATATTTACCCCTTGCTGTAGAGGAGAGCCATGAAGCATACCACTTAGTGACTGGGCCAAGGTCACCGAGCCAGCAATGTGTGGGACCACAATATCAACTCTCCTTTTGATATCAAAAGCTAATATCATAGTCAT
Organism: Petromus typicus; assembly: GCA_004026965.1. Taxonomy (NCBI): domain Eukaryota; kingdom Metazoa; phylum Chordata; class Mammalia; order Rodentia; family Petromuridae; genus Petromus; species Petromus typicus. Next base: position 48,819 of record PVIR01010261.1, read on the forward strand.
TACTTCTCTACATTTAAATAAAGCATAATTGAATGTTTTCTCATGTCTTACCTCCCATGATAGGGACAATGGCATTCAACTTTGCTGAAGAATCTAACGTGAAGTTCTTCTCCTTTAAAATACTTGTATATGTAAAATGGTTACCTTGTCAAAAAGTCAATCAGATTACTCCTATGTTTATATTTTGTTTTCTTATTGTATAATTGCTTGTGTATTTGGTGCTACTGCCAGAGTTCAAAGTCAAGTTGTCACTGTATTATTTAAGGTAGAAAGAAAATTTATTAGTCACCTTTCAAGCTGGAAACTCAGATGTGTTTGGAGTGATAATATAAGATTGATCATTCAGTGCTTAGATATGGTATCTTTGAAAAATATATTAATGAGCAGTACTCTAAGATCTGACTGTAGAACATTCCTTTCTATGTTAAATATGTTTTGAATAAACATTTATGAATTTTCCCATGATCTCTGGAAACTTTACACCATTATAAAGAATATTTGGAACTTATGATTGAATATATATATGTATGGAACATTTTTGTGTTATACAAGCATTTTTAAAGTTTAACTCTATTATTAATAAAATAAAATTTAAAGACATAAACCTTATGAATTTTACAATTTTATATGAATTCATGCAATTAGGAACATATAGTAGTATAGCATAATGACACAAAGTATACTTCCTCTTTTTCTTTTTTTTTTTTTTGGTGGTATTGGGATTCAAACACAGGATCTTGTGCTTGCCAGACAGGAGAGCCCAGCTGAGCTAAATCCCTGGCTCTTTACTTCTCTTTTTAAAAATAGTTTCAAAGTGAAACTTACCCAATAACTCATACCACAGTATTATGCCATTGCCAGCTCTCTTGGTGATTGGGCTTTGAGTCACACTCCAATAGCAAAATATCTCACATGTAAATGGCATAAAGATCGCCTCTAAGTTGCTTTTCCTTTTTATTTTTTCAGAACCAGTAGGAGATTTGTAAATTTCACAATTGAAATATATGGGAATTCATTCCAGCACACCATTCTAATCAACTCATCTACTTTGACAAAAAAAAAAAAAAAAAAAAAGACATTTCAGCCATAGAAATGAAGTTCAGCTATCTTTTCAATTATATTGAGAAACAGTCAACTTCTGATCTCTTTGTATGGAATCTACTCACATTTTGAAGAAAATCTTCTGTATTTAGACTCTATCAATTCAAATGCTAATTTCACCCTTAAACATTTTCACAGAAATATCCAGAATAAGGCCACTGCCTCCCCTCTTCATAGTAGACTGCCCTCACACTTCTTTTCCTAATTTTACTTGGCCCAATCTTGCTCAGCAGAGCCAGCCTTTTTTCCTTACATTTACAAAAACATTTCTACCAAAAAAAAAAAAAAAAAAAGAAAGACCCAAAGAACACTTCTCACCACATATCTAGTCACTGTGGTCCAGTTAAGATGAAATGTAAGATTGGCCATCACATTTAAATAATTAGATGAATCTTTAAAAATATATCAAATATTGGAAAGAGCTTTTTTTTGGACTCAGAGATGATAGAAGCCATGATGAATTCTATACCTGTCAGGAACTGAGTTTTCCCAACAGCTGATTGAGAGAGGACTTGAATCCTTACAGGCGATAATCGCTCTGTCTGAATTCTTGTCTGCAGCTGTCTGCAGACAGTGTAGACAGCCTCAACACAATGTGTTGACTTCTGCCCTGTAGGAACTGTGCTGCAATTAAAC